>QLPI01014480.1:0-20777 GCA_003314275.1 Chroogomphus rutilus | reverse complement strand
CAGCAGAATCACTATAGAGTAGCAAATCCTCTAGTGATAAATATATAGAAAATAGTAGTAAAATCCGGGAGATCATTTCCCTCATTGTCCCACCGACTCTCCGATATAATAGCGCGGGAAAACCCCAGGAAACCCTATCTGCCAGACCCACCTACAGACATCACCACAAAACAATGAGTTCACAAGTGAAAAATTCAACTTACCTGCCAATGCCGATGAAGCTTTAGTTAACCCGATATGGAAGAGATCTGTGAATGATGAATATAATGCTCTAATCGAAAAACAGACATGGGATCTTGTCAAACCACCTACTGATGCTAACATTGTTGGCAGCAGGTGGACATTCGTTCAATAAAGAGACTCACAAGGGAAGATCTATAAAGCTAAATCATGCATTGTAGCTCAAGGATTCATGCAGAGCTTTGGCATTGACTATGATGAGACATATGCTCCAGTTGTCTGTCTATCATCCTTGCGAACGATATGTGGGATCGCAGCCAGGAACGACTGGCCCATCCACCAAATGGACGTCGATAACGCTTATTTAAATGCACCACTCAAAGAGCCTATTTATATGAAGCAACCATACAGCTATGAACATGGAACCCAAGATCATGTACTCAAATTAAAAAGAGCCATGTACGGACTTAAACAATCCAGACGCGAATGGTATCATTGCCTATCCAGCGTATTAAAAAGTCTTGGATTCACAATATCGGCCTTGGATGCTGCCGTATTTTACAGACATGGACAAAAAGGGCACACGGTCATAGCTGCAGCTACAGATGATCTCACAATTACTGCTGCTAACTTGGCAATCGTAGACAAAATTAAGCATGATCTCTCCCAGATCTTCAAAATGAAGGATCTCGGCGAAATATATTGGTTGCTCAACATGAAAATCGAACGCGACCGAAAATCACACACGATCACCTTTTCTCAACCGGCGTACATCGAAAGAATCGTTAGCCGGTTCGGTCTACAAAATGCCAAAACACACGTGACTCCTATAGATCCAAATATCAAGTTATCTAAAAACCAATGTCCAAAAACCAATAACGAAAAACAAGAAATGAAAACATTCCCATATAGACAAGCTATCTGCTCGTTGATGTGGGTCGCGGTTGCAACATGTCCGGATATCTCATTTGCGGTATCACTACTCTCACAATTCCTAGATAACCCAGGAAAAATTCACTGGGAGGCAGCTAAGAGAGTACTTAAGTACCTAAAAAGAACTAAAGATTATAAACTGGTACTAGGCAGAAACTGCGATGGACTTGTCAGATATGCCGATGCCAATTGGGCATCTCAAGATCACTGCCATTCGATTTCAGCATACCTTTTTCAAATTGATGGCGGATCGGTTTCCTGGAGTTGCCAAAAACAATCAATCGTAGCATTATCTTCAATAGAGGCAGAATTCATTGCGCTTACACATGCAACTAAAGAAGCACTCTGGATACGCCACTTGATCACCGAAATATTTCAACCTATTCAATCCCCAATCAAGATTCATTGGGACAATCAATCCGCGATCGCCATCACGCATGGAAATCAACAACACGCATGGACAAAACACTTCGACATCTGACTATATTTCGTTCACGATTCACTCCAAAACAACGACATCATCATTCAATATTTACCGACCAATGAGATGTTAGCGGATATCCTCACCAAAGGCCTACCCGGCCCGAAAGTGAAGATAATTACCCCAAAATTGGGTTTATATTAGGCTTGAGGGGGCGTGTTGGGGTTATTTCAAGAGTTCAAGCCAAACATAAACTAAAAAATATTGATTCTTCTCATTTGTCGATGGGAATCTATCGGTATAATTTTCCTTTTATTTTTCCTTATTTTTTTTCTTCTCACTTTTCTGTATTTTTACCGACGCAAACATCATATGTTGGTTCCATCCGGAAGTTGCCGGCGCGTTCCAACATTCGTTACTTCTCCACTCCTGGTCAGATATGACATCACTGGGAGTATAGTATATGCGCGCTCTCACCGCGCATTGACATTTCTCTTCTCCTCAGTGTTTAACCACATTGAGGAGGTGAGCAAAATAAATGTTGTATAATATTCTTCCTAACAATTTGTAGTTTATTTCATTTAGGTAGCTATTTTCAAATAACACATTGTGTTTAACCACATTGAGAAGTTTATTTCATTTAGTCTGTGTCCCTCGTGTTCCTACTCAAGTTACACTAATATATTAGAGCTCATTTCCCTTCAGCAACCTCCAACATGCCTCATGCAAACTAACATAGCATGCATCAAGATATCGCTGGATTTCATTGTGATTTTGGCCAAACTCCATTGTTATCCTATTGTGCCCCTTGTACACATATTTGTAGATGTATTTGATGGAACGCACATTGAACGTAAGCTCTACATTGATATGGCATCCAAATTTAAAGAGGAGCATTGGACAGTAAGGAACCACATGGTGATTATCTATCTCATAGCCTCTGATGAGATGTTTCCTGCCATCATTGGGATGCCGATTGAGTGGGAATCCTTCCTCATTCACTGATGTCTGATCACAAAAAGGTTTGGGGAAATGTTAGTCACAATGACCATCTTGCATACATGGTGAGTTTGGATTGTTAGAACCAGGGACTATTGAGTCAATTATATATATATATTCTACACTAAACATCCATTATCTCCCCCAAAAATTCCCCAATCAACACGAGACTCCATACCAGGACTCCACACACTATGAGGAAGATACATAAGTATTCCCATGATTTTAGGAGCGGGTTTTACCCCACACTCTCTACCCGGCCCCATACCTACCCCAAGGGCTGGCTCACCTCATCTGGACATGTTGGGAAGGGGATACACTGGCATGTGGATTTCTATTCAGTTTATATCTAATTCTATTCTATTTCTATCACTTCCCCTGTGAAGTTTTCGTCTATATCATCCCCACCGCATATATGCGGGTGTAGCACGCGCATGGCCGCATTGGGCCGGCTTCTAACTTCACTCCGTGAAATTTTCACTTATAATTAGATCTTCTATTTTATATATAACACGAGTAGTTTGTACTAGTATAACAAGCAATTATAATTGTAGTTCTTCCCCCATCACACTAGCCATTAGGCTACAACTATAAATCCATCACTCGCGCTGACCGAAGGTTAAGCGCCCAGTGTGTACTTTCCTATTTGGGACTAGGACACCAGCTACTCGTCGTACAGCAAGGCCAGGTCACAGTTGGGTTTCCAACACGAATATATTATATTATACTACTAGACATTATATCTAACTTGTGGGAGGACCACAAACATATAAACCGACACTTTGGTGCCCAGGCCGGATTCCCGGTACAGCACCTAAGTGGAGAGTAAACCCAGGACTCAGCTCCCAGTAGAATTGCCTTAGAGCAATATATTTCCTAGTGATAAATACTATAGAAATCACAGGAAAATCTAGGGAATCATTTCCCTCATTGTCCCACCGACTCTCCGATATAATAGCATGGGAAAACCCCAGGAAACCTATCTGCCAGACCCATCTACATGGATGATCTCTGCCACAGGGTCCATGAGTCAACATTTCACAAACCAGGCCAAACAACCTCAGATAGGTTTCTTGGTCTGGAAAGATAGCCCAAACCAAAGAATTGACCTTATCAGATGTTTTGATTTTAGATGATTGATCAAACCATATGAGAAGGTACATATGTGGTAACCCTCTCTTTTAGAATTCAATAGTGTAGACCTGAGCAATTGTCCCCCTAAGATACTCTCTTCAGTGATACAATGAATAAGATGCTCTTTCTTTAGGTGAAAAACTTGTGCCACCAAGTCAGGTCTGTCTTGAGGCCTCTGTCCTGGAAACAGTGCAGCTTTGACTTCCTTCCAATTAGGATTGGCAGTGTCAAGCTTCAGGAATGCCAAGATGTCAGATGGGAACAGCCAAGTCCTACAGGCAGGAAGTAGTGTCTTTGGCTTCAATGTACTCATGCATTGCACTCTACTCTTCCATGCATGCCACTGATTTGCAACAGACGGGGTACTCAGGAGGATGCTGATCATGCTGGCCCAAGTAGAGGACTTAACAGAGGAGGAGAAGGTAGAAGGGCCTAAGCCTAGTCGATACCCAGAATGAGGAAATATGTACATGCATGCCCTACTTATATAGGTTTAAGAAGTGACATGTGGAATAAGGAATGTGGGACAATAAGGTATGCAGAGCATGTGGGTATTGTCCACAATGAGTAAAATTAGAATGGAGGAATGCAAACAGGAATAGAATAATAAAAGATAGAATAATAGAAATGTGGCCAGGGATAAGACAATAGGGAGTGCCTGACTATAAAACAATGGTTGCAACCAAAGATAAAACAAGGACAGGAAGTCCCGAGGTAAGGTGGATCAAGGAATGAGGAGTGGACATGGCTGTCAAGCCCGCAACACCAAGTACCGACCTACTCGGTAATACCGACCAACCGGCCCTTGCCCACATCATCTCGCACTACTGCATGGCCTCGGCTCGGTACACCCGGTATATCTTATGGACAACTCCTCTTATCCATCCCTCTTCATTGTTCCTTCACCCCCTATCCACTCCTTAACCCGTTTCCCCCGAACAACATGACAGCCACTCATTGTCCTGGCCACTGCCATTGTTTTATCTTGGGCCATCCTCTATTGTTCTATGCTCACCCACCATTTCATTATCTTATTCTCAGCCATACTCTATTATTCTAATTCCGCTTACATTCCTTATTCTATTTCTGATCACTGTGGACAATGCCTCCATGTGGTTACCTCATACCTTATTGTCTCCATTCCTTACGCCACCCTGTTCCACATCTTGCTTCTTAACTCTAAAAGTAGCGGGATGTATGTAGATAGTTCCTCACTCAGAATATCAATTGATTCTCACCCCTTTGTCTATTTCCTATTTCTAAAGTCCTTCGCTCGAGCCGACGCCCTCAGCACCCTCTCGAGGCTCCTCTCACTATCCAAATTAGTGGCACACATGGAACAGCAGGGCACAACGCACGAGTACGTTGAAGCCTAGCCACTCCAAAACGGTTTGCAGGACTTAACCGATATCTCAGCGTCACCGAATCCTGACAGTGGCAGGATTAACGGATGGTGAGTTGCATAGAGTATGCGAGGGGTGATGGATAAGGAATGTGGATGGTGGATGTGTTGAGCCGTAACCAGCATACCAAGTGATGTGCATGTGGCATGAACACTTGTACATGGACATAGGATGACTGCTCGGTCAGCACTACCAAATTACTGGGTTGTTGGTATGTGTTACGATGATAATAAAGATGTAATCGTATATTATTATAATCTCCCAATGGCGAGGTTATTGGCGAGGTTCAGAGTTGGGGTTGGCTTCAATGTACTTGCGTTGCACCCACTTGGATCACACGGTCCCCAAATTTCATAATAGCAAAGAGAGACGGAAGTGAACAGAGGATCTTAGTCAAAATCAGGATTGATTTTCTGACTGAAGACTGAACTAATAGTACAAGGCCTTTTATGCTACTTTCTAATCTATTAGGAGTCAAATAGATTCCTATAATAGAATGAGAAAGCCGAGGAACATGAAAAGCGAGAAACAGAAATACTACGTCCCAATAATGATCTCCTCCGTGACATTGTTGAGTGACATGTCACTCAGATTCCCAATGAAGTTACCCTAAGGACGTAATAGCAGATTCGGATATAAAGGAGTGAACGGAATTGCAAACAGATGAAAATGAAATGAAACGTAATGAAAGATATTAAATGTAAATGAGTTCGGAATGGAAAACCGAGCATGTGGAATGTGACATAAATGAGTGGAGTGATTTGACAGGAGCACGTGATGCCAAGACGGATGCACGAGGTGCATATAGTCCGTGGGCTGAGGGTGTAATGTTGAATAGCGAACGAGGGCAGAGTTGGGCTGAGTGGGCTGAATTGAATAGTCAGCTTGCCGGCATACAGTTCCTGACAGTATGTGTCCTTGACAGGCAGTCATAGTCAGGAAAGCATCTGCAGGTCCATATTTTCTGGAAATAGCCAGAGAATTTTCAATATTTACCATAATTTCTCTGGTACTCCCAGTAAAAGAGGCAGGAAGGATGACTTTAAAGAATGTGGTGCAAGATCATTATCTGTCAAGCTTCGGGTACTGACGGACTTCGGTACTACCGAGGGGTGCTGTCAAAGGGTTGGGCAGACTATGGCCAAGTCCTGCAGGCCAAGAGTAGTGGTGTTAGCTTTAACATACTTGTGTGTTGCACCCTACTTGCTGTGCATGCCACCGATTTGCAACAGACAGGTACTCAGGAGGATGCTGGTGATGCTGGCCCAAGTCGAGGACTTTAAACAGAGGGGAAGAAGGTAGAAGGGCCTAAGCCTAGTCGATACCCAGAATGAGGAAATATGTACATGCATGTCCTACTTATATAGGTTAAGAGGCGACATGTGGAATAAGAAATGTGAGACAACAAGGTATGCAGAGCATGTGGTTATTGTCCACAATGAGTAAAATTAGAACAATAAATGTAAACCGGGATAGAATAATAAAGGATAGAATAATAGAAATTTGGCCAGGGCTTAGGACAATAGGAAGTGACCAGCTATAAAACAATGTAGCCATGGCCGAGCATAATACAAGGACAGGAATCCCTGAGGTGAGGTGGATTGAGGATTAATGGGTGGTTATAGAGGGGCCAAGAGTAGGTATGGGATGGGAGTGAGGAATGTGACCAGTATGTGTGTCGAGCCGAAAACAACTCGTCGAGTGACTTGTGTGCAGTTACTAATGGAGTGTCTAGTCGGTACTGCCAAGTTACCGGATCCTCGGTACATGTACTTGACATTATCCAAGCCAGCAAATGCATCAACCACCTGGTTATACAATTCAGACTGCAATGTGTTCTGGTGTAGATGAAACCATTTTAGTCTGGACTGTTCAGTAGCTGCCCAAATATCAACAATATACTGTTGAAAGAGTTTTCCAGCTTTAAAGAGTGTATCTGCTTCACCATTACGAATAAAAAGATGATATCGGTGATATTTAGCCATTGAGATGCCTTTCTCATGCTCTCTAGAATGCTGGGCAAACTCCTGTTCAGGTTCTGGTTCCATAGCAGATGCAAGGGCTTGAACTGGCATATTTGGCTATCTCTCCTCTGGGGAAAAGCAAAACATAATGTAAGGGGGCATATATGGGGTTTTCTTCACAAATCCTAGAAAGGCGACCACTTTTAAGTTGGATGACAATATCTCTATTGTTTTCACAGTCTCCTTTTCCAGGTAAAACCACTGCAATTTCATCCCCAGATGCCACATTATATCTTCTAACATCAGTATGGCACTAATATGTGAGTCTTGCTTCAATATTATTGCTATTTGGATGGTCGCACAACCTTTCAAGGCCTTGACGATACAGAGTGACAAAAGGATTGGATGACAGCATCATTTACTGAAGGTCATTCAACACCACATGGTTTAAAATGTTTCTATTGTGGTGTTGTCAATACCCAAAGCCTCACTTGGGGTCATAGAAATAGAGCTGTGTATAACATGGCTGTTCACCTGGCAGTGGAAGAAGTGATCCATGTCTGTGGTAAACCTCTCCATGTATTTTAAAGACATAAGGACCATGGCCTAAAATGCTTGAATCCAAGTTAACCCCTAATGATGTCAAAGCCAATGACACATTATATTGGCATATATGCTCCCAGAACTGTTTTGCCCCATTGTCCTGACTGTTTAAAAGAGTCTTCAAAATATCAGGTGGCTCTGGCAACAATGGCAAGGATATTCTGCCTGCCAAACAACAAATCCCAAATTTAGGAGAACGATTGGAAGAATGTGTAAGTCATTCAGCAATCCAGTGCCATGCATGACAATCCGAACATATGAGGTACAGCCAGAGCATGTAAATGAGCCACACCTCCTGTCCCCAATGGGATATCATTTGAAGAATAAGAAGATAATGGCTGAGGCAGTGGTGGAACAGATGGATAGATATGAGTTCTTGGCTGAGGACCTTGAATGACAGGAAGACTCTGAGCAATGGCACGTAAATATGAAACCCCGGCTGAACCCGAGGGAATATCTTGTAAATTTATAGGTCTAGCAGGATTTTGGAGATGTGGTGTAGATGCAGAAGGTTCCCTTACATGATACAGGGAAGGTGAAGCTCTTGCCAACTGCTCACGATGCTCAGCACGCTTTTCTTGTCTACCTCGCTCTGGTGTAGAAGACATCCTATTATTTGCATATAGATCAACAATCATACTCATCAGTGTATGGCAAACAACTCACAGGACACTAATAGAGTGTTACAATAATATTAAAAAAAGGGGGGGCAGGCTAGGCTAATATCTGTAAAAAAAAAAGTTCCATATGGATTCACATTTATGGTCTGCTGGATCATCGTGATTGACGTGTCCGGCTTTGAGGACAAGGACGGAGATGGAGGAATCTTCGCTCAGTCTGGCTGCGTGTGAGCCCCTGGAGCAGAGAAGGTAGTTAGACGTGACTGACTGAGGGAGGGACGCAGTTTTTTTTTTTTCCTTACCCTTAAATCTACAATTAATATCAACCTCCAATCTCAGGAGGCATAAAAAATCAACAGGTCAAAGGTTTTCATCCGTAAGCTCCTTTCCGAGGACAAAGTCTTAGGGCTAAGTAATGCTGCATTTCTTCGGTACAGGTCCTAATCATAATGTTAATATATATGATACTATCAGTGAGTGTATTAACTGATTATCCCCGTTACCCCCGTTCTCATAGTATTTTAGACCCTCCACCTGACCATTTAGGGCTTCTCGTATCACTTCCATGATCAATTTATGCGGCCTGCAACCCAGCATCATCTGCGCCACGACATGCATGCACGTGGAGTACTTGCGAGCTAATGCTTTCTCGTTTCGAAGCATGGGCAACCGACTGTGAGAATATGAAATTTAATTGGTTGAATGGCATGGCCGGAACAGGACAAACCACAATCACTTACACATCATCAATGAGACACTTGACAAGCTGGACATGCTTGGAGCCACATTCTTTTATTCCCGTACGCAAGACGAATGCAGGGATGTCAACCGGATCATTCTACCCATAGCTCATGATGTTGTGTGACGGGAGAATTTTATCGGCCTCTTGAAGATTTTGGACACAGATCTAGATACTGGCACCCGACACATGGAATTTCAGTTTAATGACCTCATTATGACACCGAGCAAAGATGCTGTGAAAGATCTTACCAAAAAATCTATTATTGTTGTCATTGATGCTTTGTGTTGGGAGTTTTAGGTGATTTATTTTGTTTATTTTTCCAAGATGAAATGGAAGTGTGAACAGACAGACAGACTCTCCCATCTGTGACAATATAATCGAATGGTTTGTCTGCGATGTTTGTGATTGCAAGGGTGTTGGTCATGTTTGGTTGGAATAATTCTAGTTTAAAGACAAACTCTGGTTTTTAGTTTAAAAATAAGAGGGTGTTTTTTCTCATCCTCTTGTACGATTGAACATTGGTAAGGGGAACCCAGATATGAATGAACATGTCGGAGTTTTCACAGATACATACTACTGGCATAGCCAATTCTTCATTACAAGCCCAGGGTTACTATATAGCTTTTTTTTTCAAGAAGTGCGTTGTCATCACACTGTCTTGGGAGCGGTCACTGGCAATAAACTCAACATCAGAGATTGAATAGAGATTCACAATGTGTACCTTGTGGTGGCTGATGGGTTTGTTGCAGAGCGTGATTAATAGACAGTCCCCAATCTATAAGAAGGAATTTTACATTAAATAGAGCAGGGGGGCGAGAAGAGCAAAGATAGTTTCCCCGAATCGTTCCTGTGTAGGCAGCACACTGGGATATAATTGTGTTCGGTCCGAAACACGACTTATTTATAGAAATGTATCGACCCAAACAATTGTCCGACCGATGCGGGCCTTCTCTTTTTCCCTGGGGATGCGACCTCATTGTTCCTTTTAATGCAACTTTGGACCTCCCGGACATTCTGGGGTCCAATGCACGCTGCGGCCTGTAATAATGCCTCAGAAATGCCATCGCACTGTTCTTCCTAATGCATCCAGCATGAGAGCACAACTGTCCACAGACTCGCTCCTTTTCAATTGTGAGGTATATGACGTAGCGTATAATCTAGAACACTTGCCGAGGCAATATCAAAGCACCGTAGAGCCCATATGGCCATGAAAAGCCGAACCAAGCTACCATCACAATAAATTCAATCCAAATATAAATAGAAAATACACCCTTTTGGGCAGCTTTGCCCCGGACATCCATATTAATTCATTGGTGCTGGAGTGCGATGACAAAGGATGTTCGAGTCCCGGATTGAATTGGATACTGTAGCCCCATTCTGGTGTTGGTTTCTCCACCAAAATGGAAGAGTCTTGGGCAGCAATCTGTATTTACACAGAAGAATGCGCGATCCCCACGCCAAGCTGTACTCTCAACCCTATTTCGTTGGACAGCCCTGCGTCACCCGACTCATTCATCCATTGTCATAACAACGTCGTGGCTTTAACGAATCGATGATCCCGAGTATGAGGCCAGAGATCATTTATATATATACATTTTCAGCGGGTATAGGGACAGGGAGAACGATTTCTGCATTTGCCGAACAACTCCTATTATTCAGGAGTCCAGGAATATAGCAGTAAATAAAAGGTAAGAAATTAATCAAAACTTCCTAATCATCTCATACCTTCTTGGTCTGCCATGCTAATCGAGAAGCACAATTTGTGCCCAACATGTAAAGGTGGAAACACACCCGTCGTTTGCTTGGTCCCTTTACGTAGGAGTGTGTCCCGAATGCCTGGGTTCGTCTGTTTCACTCAATAGGTGACCATAGCACTAAAGAAAAAACTACCTTCGGGGGAGTGCACATAATTGGGGAACTCCAAGGCGCTGACTGTAAGGTGTGGGAATAACCTATGAACTTACAAGAAGCCGATGGTTATACAGGCCCAAGCTGGATTTTTCAGTGTAAGGTGACTCCTGCAGCCTAAATTTGCCCCGTCCATATTCGGTGGGAAGTAATATATGCATCAAAGACACATTTATATATGCTTGAAAGTCTCTACAATAATAACCACGAGGGGGTTGCCCGGAAAGCAAGTGATGTTAGGCGTGATTGAATGTGCAAAAACAAGGTTCTGGCGCTGGCATCGCCTTCACACGCAGTTCTTGCCACGTCACACGCTTGTCGTCCGACCCACCTCAGGTAGTTGAAATCAATCCTGAGCAGAAAAACCTTGCAGTTGAACATAACATCCATGTCATCTCCGGCAATCGTAACTACCTTTAGTGGGAACACCGTCTGTAGGTTGTTTTTGACAATGAATACAATATATCTAGGAGCTAACCACTAGTCATATTCTGTTGCAGATGCGCAACGTGATGCGGTTATACAGAATACCATCAGTAAGTGCGGCGTCACCTAATGACAGTGCTCTCATACTCAAGACAGTGTAGACGTCTTGCAGGATTCTTTAGCATTACTTAAACCGGCGGAGCGCGCATCCTATGAAACACGGTACGGCGGAGAAGGTGACCAACCCCATGGGTGCATGAAAGACACGCGCGTACAGATATTGTCCGATCTAGAGACCTGGGCACATGATCCTTCAACTCCAAACGTTTATTGGCTCAATGGCCAGCTCGGTACTGGGAAAACGACGATCGCCCACTCGTTCTGCCAGAGTTTGGACACGCACAAGAAGCTTGGAGGCAGTTTCTTCTGTTCTCGCTCAGGATTGACGGATGCACGCCGGATCATCCCCACGATCGCCACAATGCTTTCTCGATCTAACCCAAAATTCAAATCAGCCATCCATGACGTCGTCTTGAACAAACCTGACGTCGCCAATCTCAATGATGTATTTGAGCAATTCCGGTCACTGATCGTTAATCCTGTCAAGTTCGCTACTGACAACAAACAAGAGGTTTATTATGTTATTGTTATAGACGCCATGGACGACTGCTCGGCACCTGGAATTGTAGAAATGCTGATCACAGCCATTCTCGACAACATCACAGACATTTCTCTGAAATTTTTAATTACAAGCCGACCTGAGGCTTGGATCAGGAGGGCATTTAATCATGCTGCTGCACCTTCCCTCCTCCAAGAATTCACTCTTCACAAAGTTGCGGTCAAGGACAAAGAAGAAAACGAAATCGAAACATACTTAAAGGCCTCACTGTCTAAAATTGCGGACGATCACGGATATTCGCAACAAGCAATTCCTTGGCCATCCCAACAGGAACTGATGAGGCTTGTTAGCCAGTCCGATGGATTATTCATCTATGCCGCCACAGCGGTGCGGTACATCGGTGACACAGGTGTGAATCCCAAAACGCGTCTAATTGAATTAACTGGTTCGGCGCTGCCACTTGCCTCCCTGGACAGCTTCTACACGCTGATTATGTCCGAAGCATTCCAGAATCTCAGTGACAAGGAAATCGCAACGAGACGAGACGTACTTGCCACAGTGGCGTTTCTCCAGCGCCCGCTCCCGATTGCTAGCATCGCTTCCCTGTTAGAGTTGACGGTTGACGAGGTTGACATTGAATTGTCTCGTTTTCGTTCGGTGATCCATGTTCCTTCCACCAATGATGAACATGTCACCATCTTTCACGCCTCGTTTCATGAGTTCATCGTCGACCCTAAACGTTGCAGTAGGAACAGCATTGATATTTCCGATACGCACCACAAACTCGGGCTCAAGTGTCTCCAGACATTGAACAAGTCTCTTCGGTATAACATGTGCGATTTACGTGATCAGGCTATAGCCGCACAGGTCCATGAAATCTCTAATCCTGACCTTATTTCTGAGTCTCTCCGATACTCTTGCTTGTACTGGGCCTCTCATCTTGTAGAGGCTTTTGCACTCCCACCTGCAGACACATTACCGTTTCTCAGCGAGCTTGGGACATTCATCAATACACACTTATTGCACTGGTTTGAGTGCCTCAGTACGTTTGGAGAGCTTGAATCTGGGCTGAAGTCTCTCAGCATGGCAATAAAGTCCCACTCGGTTAGTAATCAGCATGGTAGAGGAGTTTAGCTCACCATTTCCCCAGAAATACTCCAAGACCCATGCCCACCACATGTTGCTACTCGAGGATGCTCGTCTGTACCTACAGATTGCATTTGTGCCGATGAAACATCACTGCCTCAATACGTATGGCTCAGCCCTCGCATGGATCCATAAACGCGCATCCATAAGATATCACTATTCGACATTGTTCGATAACTTACCTAGAGTAGTGGTGGGCATCGGGAGGCTATGGGGATCATTTAAGCATCTCATGTCACACCCTTCATCTGTATTCTCCGTTGCCTTCTCTCCTGATGGTACGCGTGTTCTCTCCGGGTGTTATGACGGTTCAGCTCATATCTGGATTACCACTATGGGGGAGAATGAGCAGATACTGGTAGGGCATTCAGATCAAGTTCGGTCCGTTGCCTTCTCTCCTAATGGCACACACATTGCGTCTGGCTCGAAAGACGGCTTGATTCGAATTTGGAATGCAGGAACGGGGGAGGTAGAGCATATCCTACAAGGACATTCAGATGGAGTTATGGCTGTTGCGTTCTCTCCAGATGGATCAAGTATTGTGTCAGGCTCTGAGGACACTACTGCTCGGGTATGGGATGTCACCACAGGGGAAAAGAAGCGCATACAAAATTTTAAAGCGCGTGTGAATTGCGTTGCGTTCGCGCCTGACGGGAAACATGTTGTTTCTGGAATGCAAGACACCACTGTTTGCATTTGGCATACCACCACTGGCACGGTTGAGCATGTACTCAAGGGACATGCATGGGGGGTAAACTCGGTTGCCTACTCCCGTGATGGGACACGCCTAGCATCTGGCTCTGACGACCTCTCAATCTGTATTTGGAATACACATACCTGGAAATTAAAGCGCATACTAAAGGGACATACACAATCGGTAACCTCTGTTGCATTATCTCCCGAAGGTACACGCGTTGTGTCTGGGTCTTTCGATCTATCCGTCCGTATCTGGCATGTGGCTTCAGGCGTGACAGAGTGTGTGTTCAAGGGACATACGGATTATGTGACCTCTGTTGCATATTCCCCTGACGGGACACAGGTGGCATCTGCGTCATACGACCACTCAGTCCGGATTTGGGATGTGACGAGCGACTTGGAGATGGAACGCAGTGCGGTCATAGATCGGTCGTCCTTTTCACGTGACAGTGCACGCGTATCTTTTGTTTCGCACCCGACAATGGCTCATATTTGGAAGGCAATCAGGGGAGAGAAACAACAGGCACTTGAGGGACATTCACATCCCGTGAATTCAGTCGCATTCTCCCCTGATGGCACACAAGTCATGTCTGGGTCGGACGACAGGACTATCCGAGTCTGGAATGCCACCACCGGGGAGACAGAACAAGTACTAGAGAGTCATTCGGATTCGGTGATGTCCGTTGCTTTTTCACCTGATGGGAAATACATCATGTCTAGATCGCTCGACAAGTCGGTCATTCTATGGAAGACAGCCACTGGAAAGATAAAGCCCAAACTGAAGAGACATTCACGGGTGGGGTCCGTTGCATTCTCGCCTGATGGGGGGCGTGTAGCATTGGGCCGTCATGACGGCTCTGTCCAGATATGGAATGCAACTACCGGAAAAATAGAGCATATACTCACTGGCCATTCACATTTGGTGAGCTCCGTTTCCTTCTCTCACGATGGATCACGTCTCGTATCTGGCTCGGATGATCACTCAATCCGGATATGGAATACGATCACCGGAGCAATAGAGCGTTCATTCAAGGGTAATTCGGGCTGGGTGGATTCGGTTGTGTTCTCATCTAATGGCACGCACGTCGTGTCTGGCTCACGTGACGGCTCAGTCTGTATATGGGACACTACCACAGGTGATTCAACACCACTGCTGGAACATGAATCCTTCCAATTCTCAGATGGAGGCAAGGTTGCTAATGTCATCCCTGGCCACTTTCATCTCTTTGCTGCCGGGGACCCGGAGATCTCCATCTCACCCGGCCGGGACTGGATTCTCGCTCACGTGCCACTGAAATCTTGTTGGATTCCCCCTGAATACCATAATTCCAAACACATGCCTTCTCTCCCTCTAAAGTGTGCTTTGGATATCGATCAGGTCATGTTGTCATAATCCATCTCAAGCCTACACATCAGTAGCATAGCATAGTATAACTAGGGATCAGGTGATGTGGGGGTTGTTGAAGATTTGTAACCATTAGTGCTTTCTTTTTTGATTGCATCCTCAGATTCCTATAACACCAGCAATTAAACAAGATAAATCACAGCATAAATGAACAGATCTGCAGACAGATTGAGAAGAATTGTAAACTCATGTGCAGGAGGCCATTCAGGCAAGACCTGTGAGAATAGCAATTTTGGACAACAAATTTCAGACACATGTGCCAATATGGCTTCATATGACATCCTGCATGGCTTCTTGCAGACATACATCATGGCCAGGTCAGAGTTGACACCATGGGTTGGGCCTGGGTCACAGGTGCTCTTGGCCTGACCCACACCCAAACCCAAGGACACCTGACCCAGTGAGCCATGCAGGTTGGCATAACCCATGTTATTCCCTAAATACACTGCATTGACTGAAGGAGCAAAATGATTAATTTGGCTCAGAAGACTACTACAGTACAGGATCTAGGACTTGGCTAAACCCAACCAACATCTATGTATTCAATCCAATAATCTAAGTGCTATTACTTTCCCATGGTGCCATATATCACACAAGGGTAAAATATATTAATATTGCTTATCATTTCATTCACAAACCAGTGACCTCTAACAAGGTAGCACTCACTTACACCAGATCAAAGGAGAATCTAGCAGAGCTAATATTGCAACTATAGAGTGCAGCCAAGCTACTAGTCGCATAGTAGCTGGCCTTTGTGCATTGTAGCTGGCCTTTGCGCATAGAAGCTTAGGCTAAGACATGTTGATTTCTTATTGAAACTTAGCTAGGCTACTGTACTAGTTGCTTACTAACACTGTAAGTAGCTTCTACTGCTTGTAAGGTAGCGGACAAACGGTTTCCGCTAAGGTCACGTGATGTGACCGTCACGGTCACAAGCACAAAAATTTTTGTCATTGAAAAAAAAAATTGTATTCTGCTACAGAGGATCGTGATTTTTTTTGGAAATAATAATTGAGATACATTATATATAACATCAGGCTTGGCTGACTTAGCTAAAATAGTATCTGGCATGATGCCAGATCCTTGTGCAAAATGGTGGATGTGACAGTTGAGTCACATGACCTTAGCGGAAATGGCCAGCTGCAATGATAATATCCTTACCTGTGGGAATGTCTTTCTATATATAAAATATTTCCTTATATAGGTGATTACATCAGTGCAAAAATTTTGTGACCAAAAATTTTTTGACAGTGTCAGACTGCTTAAAAAATGTGTTTATGAATTTTGAGAAGATGTTTGAAAGTTTGGATATACTACACTTGCAATAGTGATTTTTTTCAAAAATTAAAACCAACAATATGTACATATAGTTCTATGCTATTGATCTGTGGTTTCAGTGGTGGATTTTATTCCGCCGGAGACAAGTACGAACGTTATGCACAACAACAATTGAGTCTTTTTTCTTTATATTTGTTTCTTCGTGTATACATGTATCGTTATCCATTGTATCAAGCGCGATGTTACGGTGACGCAAATTCGTGCGTCATATATGTATGTATGTTTATCAGTCTCAGTACACTTGTAACAGTAGTTATAAGGAGCTCGATAACGAGCCCCTAAAATGTAATCAGAGAAGTCTTTCGTCGTCGTGCGGTGTACGCTATAATTCCCGCTCTTTTTTTTCCACCGCTATATACATCTGTGCTCGTAACTCTATCAGGTTATGGGCCCCGGTGTTGCCAATTAAGACACCAATAGCCCCTCCCCTCAATTCTACAAAATGAGCGAAGATCTAAAAACCATTATCACGAAGCTGGTCGCGGATGGATCAAATTGGGTGACGTACCGCGACCGTATGCTGTGGGCTGTGGCATCACGCGGCCTATCCGACCACCTTGTCTCTACCTCTATTACTCCGCCTTATATAGCTGCGGGCAACGTTGGTATCTTGACCCCACAAGGGCGGTGGGATCTTGACCAAGCTGCTGTAAAGCAGCTTATAGCCGCGTCAGTCCCCGATACAGTATTTAACAATATAAAGACCGGTGCTACAGCCAAGGACGTGTGGGATGAGTTGAAAAAGTTGTTTGAGGGGCGAACAACCCTAATTGTTGTTGATTTGTCGAGACGTTTTCAGACAACGCGTTGTGCTGAGGAAGAAAGCATACGTGAACATTTCGATCGGCTGGCTGACATGCGTCAGCAACTTGCGGCGATGGGCAAGACTGTGCCCGATGCAGAGTACGCACAAATTTTGATGGGGTCATTGCCGCCATCGTATCAGCCAACCTTGAGCAGTATTGCCGCTGCTGCTGAGATGAGCAGCACAGTTCCTACTCCTGCCACAGTAACGAAGCTCGCCATAGACGAATACGACAGACGCACCTTAAAAGGTGGCAAGGCCTAAGATGAAGCCTTTGCTGCAGCCACAGATGCCCAAAAGAAAGGCAAGAAACGCAATGTTGAGTGTTTCAATTGCAAAAGGAAAGGCCATGTCAGGGCCGACTGTTGGGCAAAAGGCGGTGGTAAGAACAGTGGCGCAAAATCCGATGCAGCTGCTGGTGCAGAATCCGCAGGAGAGAAGGATAAAGATAGTGAGGCATGGGCTGCTATTGTCGAGGCAGAGAGTGGAGTGGATGATGAAACTCCTCAAGCCCCAGCCATAGCAGCAAATAAGACTGAGGGCACAGAGGTAGAATTATATGATTCTGGAGCATCACGCCACATGTCCCCATTCCGTGAGCATTTTGTCACATATCGTGAAATTCCTGCTCGTCCCATCACTGCAGCAAACAATCGCATCTTCCATGCAGTTGGTATAGGAGACCTCCAGATTGAGGTGCCAAATGGTGCAGTATCTACTAAGGTGTTATTGTGAGATGCCTTACATGCACCAGATATGGGCCTCACAGTCATATCTATTGGCCGTATAGTGAAGGCCGGTCGTGCTGTGCAGTTCAAAGACGGAATCTGCCAAATCAAAAAGAATGATAGCGTTATAGGCAGGATACCTGCAAGCGCGAATGGCCTATACAAAGTTGAACATTCGCTTATGGCTGCTGCGTCGTCTGAGTATGAGGATATTCTCATGCTCCACCGTAGGCTAGGCCACATTTCCGCTGAGTCTATTCGTACTCTTATTCGAAATAAAGTGGTTACTGGCTTACACATAAAGGACGACTTTCCTACATTCATTTGCAATTCATGTGAACATGCTAAAGCTACACGGAAACCTATTCGCAAGGAGCGAGAGGCTCCACTGGCCGAAACTTTTGGTGCTGAGGTGCATTCAGATGTTTGGGGACCGTCGCCCGTTCTTAGCCTTGGGGGTCGCAAGTACTATGTTACCTTTACCGATGATTATTCTCGCTATACCCAGCTTGAAGTCATGCGTACCAAGGACCAGACTTTTGACGCTTACAAGGCGTTTGCAGCCTGGGCAAAGACTCAGCATGGTGTGTGTATTAAATGTTTTAGATCTGATCGCGGTGGTGAATATACTAGCCGTGAATTTACAACATTTCTTCGAGAGCAAGGCACTGAGCGACGCCTTACTACCCATGATACACCACAGCATAATGGTGTTGCCGAATCGCTCAATCGCCGACTTCTCGAACGTGTATGCGCCATGCTCCATCAAGCTGATCTGCCAAAAAATCTATGGGCAGAAGCGATACATTTTGCGGTGTGGCTTAAAAACCGCACTTTAACCAAAGCAATCGGTAATATAACCCCCTATGAGCGACTTTACGGACAAAAGCCAGATCTTGAAAATGTACCTGAATGGGGGCAATATGTCTGGGTGCACAGCTTGGTGGGTTCAAAGCTCGATGCACGAGCTATTCAAGCGCGATGGGTGGGTTACGATGCTGATAGCACACATGCCCACCGTGTTTATTGGCCAGACACCAAACGTGTTTCTGTTGAACGCGATATCAAATACGTGTCACCTACCATCACTGTAAACTCACTGCCCCCTAGTTATACGTCGGCAATCGCACCCGCTATTTCACACAAGCCAATTGTTGCACCACCTCCAGCACCGGCTTCTCCGACACCACATTCTGCACCCATGCAACCAGGCTCAGTACCAGCATCAACAGAATCCCCACTTCCACCTATATCTCCACCGACTTCTATTACACCACCAGTACGCAGAACCAAGCGAACACCAGTGCTATCGGAACGCATGAGACGCCTTGAGGCTGGAGAAGGCACGACAGGCGAAGAGTTTTCTGACTGCGTCTTCAGTATAGGTTTTGACGATGTCATTACCGCAGCCATTGTAGATGCAGATGCCAACCCAAAATCACTCACAGAAGCACGATCCCACTCCAATTGGCCACGCTGGAAAGATGCAATGGACCGCGAGATGGCCAATCTCGAGAAGGCAGACACCTGGAGAACAGTGCCATACCCATCTGGCAAAAATATTGTTGACTCAAAATGGGTCTTTCGGGTGAAGCATAAGGCCGATGGGAGTGTTGACAGATATAAAGCACGGCTCATCGTTCGTGGCTTTACACAAATATATGGAGTGGATTATTTTACAACCTTTTCACCTGTCGCTAAATTGTCCAGCTTTCGCCTTATTCTAGCTATTGCCATGCACCTCGACTGGGATATTGAAAGTTTCGATTTCAATGGCGCATATCTTAATGGCGAACTGGACGAAAATGAAGAAATTTACATGTATTCACCACCTGGCTATGATAGCGACGAGAACTCAGTAAAGCGACTTCAAAAATCACTTTATGGATTAAAACAAGCAGGGCGGAAGTGGTACGATACACTCTCACGTGCACTCGCTAACCTCGGATTCTCTGTTAGCCAGGCAGATCCGGGGGTCTTTTACGCACATGTTAACAGCCATATACTCATCTTGGCTGTACACGTCGATGATTGCATCTTCACAGGAAGTTCCAGTGAGCTCATCACGCAATATAAAACCAAAATCAACTCCTGCTATGCGCTGACAGACTTAGGACCCATTCACTGGCTCCTAGGCCTTAAAGTCACGCGCAACCGAACTGTGCACACCATTTCGTTGTCACAAACGGCGTACATTAACACCATTCTTACTCGTTTTGCACTTGTTGACGCAAAACCCTACGAAAGTCCCATGGTTCCTGGACTCATCTACTCCAAAGACCACTCTCCTACTATTCCCCAAGATATCGCGTACATGAATAAAATTCCATATCGCGAAGCGATCGGAAGCCTAATGTATGCCGCCGTAGCTACGCGTCCAGATATAGCTTTCGCCGTATCAACTCTTTCACAATTCCTCAGTAATCCAGGCATAGTCCATTGGGAAGCAGTGAAACGCATCTTTCGTTACCTAGCCGGTACGAAAACATTCGAGTTAACCTACGGTAGCGAGCGACATGATCTAGAAGGATACACGGACGCGGATGGTGCGACACAGGAGCATTTCAGGGTACACTTTTCTTATCGATGGCGGCGCGATTTCTTGGAGGTCGAGGAAACAAGAACTAGTTACTCTCTCAACAGCGGAGGCAGAGTACGTCGCAGCGACACACGCGGCTAAGGAAGCCATTTGGTTGCGCAAGCTCTT
>QLPI01014475.1:0-15119 GCA_003314275.1 Chroogomphus rutilus | reverse complement strand
TAGGTAGTAGTTATAATTAACCTTCGGATTCCCCCTGCTTAGCTCGCCTCTGAGATAAACCTCGGTGCTGTAAGAGGGTTGCCCTTACAGAGGGATCCTGTCCTACCACTGGCTGGCTGAAGTCCTTAGGAGGTTGTTGAGCAACTGCTGGGAGAAGCTGAGGTGAAGGAAAGGGAAAGGAGAGCTGTAATAGGGCAAAAAAACGAAGTTGGTGTGGTTGTTGAGGTGCTTTTATAGTACCTAGATGAGCTCTGATCTGGGATCAATTGCTGGCCAATGATAGAGGGCCTAGATAAGGACAAAACACAATAGGTGGTGTTGTGTAGATGTCTATAGATAAAGCGCAGGGCCCATAACCTGTTGGAGTGCAACAGTGAAAATTGTATTATTATGTAAGCTGAATTCAAACTCAGATCAATACATCGAAGATGTAATACATAAAACAAGTCATATCTGGTCAAATACCAGCCATACCAACTGGAAACATAAAAGGGGACTTCAGTGTATCTCAACACTGAGATAATCACACACACATATGGCTTATTGTAATTTGTGTTCAGCAGCTCACTGGTCGACCCCTCGTAGTCGTACCCAACAGCAAACTTTGTATTCAATTTCATATGCCACAGTTAGATTCAACATTCTTCCCCGAAGCTTATTTCCAGCCCACTTTCCCTCTCAGAGCACTTGTGAGATTAGAATGCCCTGCTCTTACTTGCATGTTGTCTGTGATAGTCAATGGCATGCCCATGGAGAAGCAGCTCCTTGAACAGCCTAGTGTTGAAATCTCTAAGTGCGCTGAACAAGGGTCACAGATTAAACTGTTTGGCCTGAGCGAGGATGGTGGCTCATTGCAAACAGATGGGGATATTACAAAGGAAGTGTGACTAATGTGACACAGCAATGCATGCCGGTCAAATTTACACCTAGATCCAATTGTGTGTCCTGGGTCGATACTTCTGATACATACTGCTGCAGCTGATCAGTACTCTTGTAGCGGGCATTGGGTGTCGAGATTGCCTCACCTCCACTAACAATATTTGGCTTGGTTTCCGATAATATGATGCGCCCTCAGGTGCCCACAATGGCTTAGTAATGGGAAATTTTCTGAGCTGCACTGGAGTTCACGCACCCTTCCATGAACTCCAGTGTTTGATCCTCAACCTTCCCTGCATATTAGCACAAACTTGCCTCAGAGACAGTAAACTATGTTACTTCAAATAACCCATCTGAAGTACTATGCATATTTCCTATGGACGTGTATTCAGGGTTGCACTAACCACTTGATAATCCCGGGTCATTGCATCACGTGAACTCATTCAAATTTGACTACAGGGACATCCGTACTGAGAAACTCTTGCCATTGCAAGTCTGATCCTTATACTCTTTGCTGCACTCCACGGTCATGCACATTGGGGAAACCCCACACCTTTGGTCAGAACCTTGTAGATAGGTCACCCCTTCATGTATGAACTGTTATCAGATCCATGCATGTCAAATTTGCACCTTGTACGATCACAGCAATGTGAATTCCCTCGTGCAGCAACTTTTAGGTTTGAACTTCACGTACACTATTACATACAGTATGGGACAAGCAAACTCAACCAATTTGGTTTTGCGTGATTGGGGATTTTTGTGCAAAACTAATGTTATATTCAGGCTCAGAATGTCAAGATACATCCAAAAAACATGTTCCAAAGTTTTTCCAATGAGTTTTAAGTGTGGCCAAATTTTTGGGCCTTTTCAATGCAATTTTTCACCCCAAATCTCATTGTCATGATGTAAATTTTAGTTAAGTATAGTTTCAATTGACATCATAGCTTGTTCAGTAACTACATGATGCTTGGTTTGCTTTCTAACAGCCCAAGCAGCTGCATTCCCAGTAAGTCCCTTGTGATATGCAGCCATAAATTGCCAAGAACGATTTATAAACTTCTGTATCACATCAGCTGGGCATGCATCAAAGTATTCTTTTGCCACTGTCTCTGCATCCTTAAATGTCTTCTTTGGAATTTCTCAATAATGGAATTTTGCCCATCCCCAGTACTATTGTCATATTTTAGTTTCATAAAATAATGCAAGAAAGTAATAAAATAAATACTTGCCATTTCAATAGGGTTCATCTCACAATGAAATTTAGGCAAGAAAATACATTCATGCCCTGTATTGTAAATAAGTGCCTCCAGCTGAGAAATGAGAAATTTGATTTGCTAAATCATCTTGGTGACTGAGGATGCAAGCCATGCAGCGGTTTGTATTGTTAGCTGGGAAAACAGGTTTGCACTTTGCTTTTTTGCCTTGAACATTGAAACCCCTTCCTTCAAGAACTGTTTTAAGTTCCTTTGGTTCCCCATTCACTGTGGTCATTTTTTGTACCTGGCCTCAAAATAAGGGGTTTGGATTAGATTGAGGAATTAGGGTATCTTTCTGTTTGGGTTACTTGCCTCAATCAGATTTATTCATCTCAAAGGCTTTGAGAGCATCTGGGGCAAGAGATCCATGAGCAGAAGACTGATCATAAACAAATAATGCAATGCACCCAGGAAACTGCTTTTCAAAAACAGCAATTGCATACAAAATCTGGGCCAATATTTGTTCTGCATCCCACCATGCATCACCATTTGATCCAGGGTAAATAATTATGCATGCTTCATCAAGAATTTTTCCTTCCTTATCAGTGTAGACAAGGTGACCAGTTTCAGGATTGATATATTCTGATACATGTATAAGTCAGCCTCTTCCTTTGTTTTGCAGAACTTTCTGGCCTGGCATAGCTTAAGCTTGAAAATCTTGATTTATATGAGTTGTAAAAATTCATTTCATATAATTATGGTAAACCATACCAAGCTGATGACTTGTATTCATTTGCATGGAAACAAAGATTCATCTTGAAAGTTAGGAATGATTTCTTTCTCACCATCCTGTAATGTTAGAGGAATTGTTGTAAAGTTTCCTTCATCATCCTGGACCCACTTGGCCATTCTTTTCTGGTACTCTCCATCAGTGGCAAAAATATGTTCTTGTGGTACTCAACTGCATCATTGCATTCATGGCCATCCATATAAACCCCCTTTTTAAGAGCCTTGTGATGCCACCCTAGCTCAATTAACCAATGATGTGAAGTATGAAGACCAATTGGATTTTTTGGAGTGATTGAGAGGCTAGGAAGAATTACTGTGTTAAATGTGTCTTGAAATGCTTTTGGAGTGACCTACCCAGCAGTTTGGGAAGAAAGCCATTGCCATGTCAAAATATGTAGCTGCTCATCAGAAAGAAGTGACCTTATATGAACACCACCACACTTTTCTTCAGGAAGCCTTTAAAATATTTGACAGTATCAAGCAAGAACTCTTTTCTTCAGGAAGCCATTAAAATATTTGACAGTACCAAGCAAGAACACAATTTTTTTGAGCAAAGTGAGTTCCAGCTCCTTCATGCCATTGTTGAGAAATTTGTTTACTCACCTCCATTATTCCCAATCCTTTAATTCGTAATGTTGTAAAATATCTGAGAACCAGTAGTTTAATAGTATCAGATAGGGTGAGCATCCAGTGCTTTTTTGTTAGGTCTTTCTTGATTTGATCTTGCAAAACTCCCATGAGTTAATCTCCAGTCCACATGCAACATCCTCATCAATATCATCTTCTAAATCAGCTTGTGTATATAGGCCCAATTCTGAAACCTGTTCATCAGCAGGTGGAATTCTGATCTCAACATTTTATTGTCAGATTTGGGTATTGGTAATGTCAGCATTGATGTCATGTTGCACCTCTTTAGGTAAATTTGTATCCAAATATAGCAGCCTCAACTCAGGCTTGGATAGCACTTTGACAACTTCAATCGAAGGGGATCGTTGTTGGTGGCTAGATCCAGGCATAGATAAAAACCCAAATGCATCAAGGGATTTCTGATTTACAGTTGCTTTCTTTTATTGACATTGTATGCAACTGGAATTGCTCATGACATCTGGGCCCTTCTTGTACTTATTTGGCTGACCTGACCATCTATTGTAATTTTTTAATTTACAATCAGGGTTCAATGTGAACATACCATTGGCTTTTTGCTGCTTTTTTTTCCCTCAACTGAGGTGGCACCCAATCTTCATCCTTGTTATGACCCATGCTCCCAATAAACCTATACTAGCCCCCACAACCACCCACACCTTTTCTGAGACCTTTCTGGCTGTAAAAACTGGAATGACCATTTTCCATGATTCCGTTATACCAACCCAAAGTCCCATGAATCCAAACCTCCTACAATTCCATGACCTAGGTTGCACTCTTTTGATAAACAACACACAGGATCACTGTGTACCTCACTCCCTTGTTTTCCCTTTTCTATTAGCCCCTTGTACTCCCTTCTTCCCTTGTCTTTACTCAGCAAAAGATAGTACAAGAGTAGATACATGTATATAAACCCCCAGTCAACTGGACTATTTGCCAGTATAAATATCGACTTAATCTGCATCGTAGTTTATGATTCAGTTTGGGCAAACTTTCTGATTTTCCAAAATTAGAGACAGACAATCGAGGAGGGTGCAACACATAAGTTGAAGCCAAGTCCCTTCGACTTTGAACACTTGAACATCTAGTCTTATTAGCCTAATACTGTGACCAACACTAAGTCTCCGGTGCTTCTCATCTTTCCGTCTTTCCATTTTCCATCTTTCTGTCTTCCTGTCTTCTGTCTTTCTGTCAAGTACACATACTGAGGTCCCGATTATTTGCCAGTGCCGACTGAGCAACCATCCTACATCCACGTACAAGTGTCCACGCCGCATGCATCACACTTGGTATGCCGATTTCGGCTTGGCACATCCGCCATCCACACTCCTCAGTCTGTTTCACCTCAGGACTTCCTGTCCTTGTATTATCCTCAGACACGACACCATTGTTTTATACTCGGCCACTCCCTATTGTCCCATCTTGAGTCATGATTCTATTATCCTGTCCTTTATTGTTCTATCCCCGCTTGTCAAGCGTCGGGTACTGACGGACTTCGGTACTGCCGAGGGGTGTTGTCGAAAGGTCGGGCGGACTATGGCCAAGTCCTGCAGGCTAAGAGTAGTGGCATTGGCTTCAACGTACTCGTGCATTGTGCCCTACTTGCTGTGCATGCCACTGTATTTGTAACAGACAGATGCTCGGGGGGATGCTGAGGATGCTAGCCCGAGTCGAGGACTTAACAGAAGAGAAGAAGGTAGAAGGGCCTAAGCCTAGTTGATACCCAGAATGAGGAAGTATGTACATCCATGTCCTACTTATATAGGTTAAGAAGCAACATGTGGAATAAGGAATGTGGGACAACAAGATATGCAGAGCATGTGGTCATTGTCCACAACGAACAAAATTAGAACAAGGAATGCAAAGGGGGGATAACACAATAAAAGATAGCATAATAGAAATGTGTCCAAGGATAGGACAATAGGAGGTGCCAGACTATAAGACAAGGCTTGTAACCGAGGATAGTACAAGGGCAGGAAGTCCCGAGGTGAGAAGGGTCGAGGGGTGAGGACAGGGAGTGTGGATGGTGGACATGCCGAGCTGAAACCGGCGTACCAAGTGTTATGCATGCAACGCAGGTACTTGGTTGCGGATATGGTGATTGCTCGGTCAGCACTGCCGAATAGATGTGTCTCGGTATGGTACTTGGCACCGCTTTGCATTCCTTATTCTAATTTTATTCGTTGTAGACAATAACCACATGCTCTGCATACCTTGTTGTCCCACATTCCTTATTCCACATGTCGCTTCTTAACCTATATAAGTAGGACATGCATGTACATATTTCCTCATTCTGGGTATCGACTAGGCTTAGGCCCTTCTACCTTCTTCTCTTCTGTTAAGTCCTCGACTCGGGCTGGCATCCTCAGCATCCCCCTGAGTATCTGTCTGTTGCAAATACAGTGGCATGCACAGCAAGTAGGGCGCAATGCATGAGTACGTTGAAGCCAATGCCACTACTCTTGGCCTGCAAGACTTGGCCATAGTCCGCCCGACCTTTCGACAACACCCCTCGGCAGTACCGAAGTCCGTCAGTACCCAATGCTTGACAATGTTGAAGCCAACGCACCACTCTTGGCCTGCAGGACTTGGCCATAGTCTGCCCGACCTTTCGCCAACACCCCTCGGCAGTACCGAAGTCCATCAGTACCCGACACTTGACACTTTTCGTCTTTCTATCTTCTATCTTTCTGTCTTTCTGTCTTCTGTCTTTCCGTCTCCCATGAACCGGTGACCTTGACCTCCATTTGACCTTGGAACCTCAACCCCCCTCATGGAAACCCCTTGGAAACCTCCAGAAACCCTTCTGGAAGTATATAGCTAAGCACCTGACATGTGGATTTAACAATCCTTTAAGTCATCTCCCTGGTTAACAGCAAAATCAAAGAGCCTTTCTTGAAGATCATCCTTGTCCCATTCTGAACATGGATCCACTTCTGAGTCCTCATATTCATGATTGTATGCTTCAGAGGCTCCTTCACTCTTAGTCTCCTCTCCCTCTAAACCAAAATTCATTCTACCCATGGTACAGTTGTAAAAAATGTTCACAGAAGTTGGAAATTTTCTGTCAGATTCATAATCTCTAGGTGTTGTTGGATGCTCTATATGTTCATCTGCTTCAGTAACCTGATCCTTATTCTGATTTTGTAGTCCAGTAATGTTTTGTTTGCATTTTGGATGGTGGCCAGTGGGCATTATACAGCATCTCAAGGCCAGGTAATGATTGTTCTGTATTTGTATTTATTTGTTTATAAATATGGTATAGAGTTTGTTTTTATTTTTATTTTTATTTTTATTTTCACACTTTTACTAGAATCATACACCACTCAATCATAGCTATTGGTTGCACATTTTTTCCATATTTTTTGATTTTTTTTAGGGGTGTGGCCAAAATTATGATATTTCCAAAATAAAAATAATTTTAGAAAAAAATGGGGGCTTGTTACATTGACTTTATTTTAATGTTAGATACTTTATTTAATGGTCTATTATCAATTTCAATGAGCTGATTTCACTAGAAAATTGGGTCAAAATTTATGGTTAAGTTTGCTTATCCTATACCCTACACTGACTTGCACACCCGTTCTTCATCACATTACAAGTCCCTGGATCATATTAATATTTATTCACTTCCTTTCAGTCCTTTTTCCTCTTGACCACTGGGCTAAACTTCAATTTGATGATCCCTTGTGAAACTCATTCCTCCTGTGGACCAGTGCCATTCCCCTACCTCCCCTTATCCTTTTATCCCTAGCAGCACTCCTTTTCTCTCTGATCAGTGTTCCTGTATGTATAAGCTTTACTATCACCACATTTCCCAGGTAGCAAGCTCATGGATATGGGAATGATGCTCATAAGTGCAGATGTATTATTAAGGTACCTGCTTCATTTCATTACAAGTCTTGTTGAAGGCTTTCAAGCCTTTACTGATCATGTGTGAACAGCTTAAAGTCACAAAACCCTCCTTGTCACCATTTACTTCTATGCTTCTCTGACTACATCAATACAAATACAATGAGTCCCCTACCAACAAGTGAAAGACATTTGCTGTCACTGATACTGATGCTGATGGTGTTAGTGCCCTATGAACTTTATCCCTGATATTCAACCTGTTCTACCCCTATTATCTGACCTCCCAACTTTTTCTCTGTTTCTTTGTGCTATCAAATAATCTCCCCTTGTGTATAAGTAACAATGGAAAACCCTTCATGCATCTCATATTCTCTGGTTCTCACTTCCAGAGAGGTGAGTGGGATGATTTGTGGCAGATAAGCATACCCAGTATCTTCTATGACTGACAGCTTGGCACAATTTGATTTTTTACCAAGGTCATTTCAATACCTATGGTTTACATTAAAAACATAACAGCAGATGTGTCCATCCATATTGATGATTATATGTGTTTGTCATGATTTTATATCATCTTCTTCCAGATAAGAGAACCTATTATGTACAGGCAGTGGGGGCACATGGTTTACTGACTACAGACTCCAAAATCCTCTCCATTCTCTGCTAACTCCACTCCTTCTACCACCTCCATTGCCCCCTCTGCCTCTGCTGCTATAATCTCCAATGTCCCAGAAAGGGTCAAGAGCTCCAGAAGTAAGTCTACCTTTTCCTCTATACTCATAGTCTGGATGTAGTGCCCAGGCTCCAGCACTGGTGGCAAAGTCCCAAAGTGGAACTCCTTGTTCAGGTCAGGTCTACCTCCATTGGGGCTGGAGCTTCCTTTAGTATGGCTGGTAAGGGTGCTGGAGTTTGATGAGCTACCTCAGGAAATTGAGACCAGGGGGCTAGTATTTTTAGGCACCTAGGACTGGCTTGGGGGGTATGCTCAGTAAGCAGGTAGAACTTCAGAGTTGGCTGTGGTGGGCTTCTGTAAATGCCTCATTAGTCTCCTGATCCCAGGCAACCCTCTATGCTGCCTCATACCATCCCTTGGGATTGTCAAAATCTGGTATGCCACTTCCCAGGAGGGTGACTTTTGTTTGTATCCCCTGTTTAAGGCCTCTGCAGAACTTGATTTTGATTATCTTATCATCCTGGTACCCTGCAAGGTCCACCAATACCATAAACCAGTTGATATATTCTTTCACCAAGTCCTTGACTTGATACCAGCCCATTCCCTTTAGATGCTTGAGGGTGGTGAGCTATTTGTTTTTTGGACAGAAATTCACTATAAAATCTGATTCAAAGGCCCTCTAGTTTCAGTAGTAAAGAGATCCATCTCTTTCCCTCCAAAGGATTTTGTTTGTACAGTGAGCCGCTCTGTCAGACTTGAAGTAGGAGAGGGCCTAATGTATTCAGGCTTGGTCATTTGGGAATTGATCCACAGATCATGAAATGGATATTATAGGAATTGAAGAAGGCCCTCCTCTTTTCATTATCTCCAACAAAGTCAGATGGAGATGTGGACCTGACTCTGGAATTTCCCCACAGGCAAACATTCTGGAGGTACAGAGGATGTGCACTTGGTGTTGGGTCATCCTCTGGGTCTTCTAATCTCAGACTCTGGCATGTGGAATTATCATTTAGTTTGGCCATAATTGCCCTCAGGGCTTGATTTATTGCAACATTTGCCATCTAGTTTTCTGTCAGTTCTTGCTCTAACCTCTGCAGTCGCTCATCAGCATCCATGCTAGAGATAAGACTTATGAGGATATCCATGGCTATGGTTATGGGGGAGGGAGAGTCTAGTGTTAAATTTGTCCAGGAGATGGTACTTTCTGAGTCACTCCTATTAAGTCCAAAGCCACCTATGACTGTACTGCAACATTGCTGCTGGTTCTATTAAGAGAGACAACCCTTCAGACTTCTCCAGAGTTATCTCACAGGAAGGAACTAAGCAGGGGAAATCCAAAGATTCATACAATTACTATCTATAATACATAAGAGGTCCCCACATAAGCAGGGAAAATCCAAAGAGGAAAGTCTAAAGGATTCCACTGCCGATGACCCCCTTCCTATATAGGTCTATATAGGTTGTCTGTGCATTTGCTAACAAATCTATACATCTGTGGATTCAATAGAGCCAGCTTCCTGGTACTAAGTATGCTGTCCAGGTACTTATTTCTGGAACCTACTCATCCTGTTTTAGGCTTATTCCAGTTTTCTATCCGGCCATCAATGGATATCTGGCTCTCGGAGTATTTGCCCATGCACAGATCTACACATCTATGATGTGGGGGGTCACAGATGTCATGGAGATGGTGGAGGTAATGGGTGTCTTAGGGGTTGTAGAGGTTTAGTCTTGGTTAATATAGACTATAGATTATTGGTTATAAATATAGGACAAAGATATGGGGAGGAAAAGTGGAATTTTGTGAGTAATTTTTTGTAGACTAAATACATGTTTATTATATACTAAGTCTCTCTGTGTATGTACCTTCTCAGAGACACATTAGTTCTGATGCATCAATAGTGACACACATATGACCTGAATGCAGTACACATGTGATGCACATATGTTACATGTTTGATATTTATACAGCAGACATAGTGGCTGAGTGAGAGAGAAGTGGAAAGGGAATGCTTTTTCTGAATCCATAACATGCCCCTTCAAACCCTGTCAATTCCAAGTGACAAGGATTGATAGGGGTTGCAACTGTATGGCAATGCAAATGGATTGATAGGTGAATTGAACAAGACTGGCCTTGTGCCCCTTCAAGTACAATGTGTGCCCCTTTAAGTGTATGTATGCATACCCCTTGAATGTGTGTGTGCATGCCCCTTTAAGCATGATGTATTCCCCTTCAATGTGGGCAGCCTCACTCCCTACTCTAACTCCACCTCCTGTTCCAATCCATCAGTGCCTACTACTGGGAATGTCGATCTGAAGTTGCTAGGAAATCTACCTCTACTAGAGCCCCTGACCACCCCAATGACAAAGGCAAGACCCAGCCAATCCAAACCCCACCCCTACCCTGGGCAACAAAACAGCCAATACCAGCCAACCTGTAAACCTGTCCAGGGATAACAAGACTACCATGGACCTATTGTCCAAACTCAGTAAGGATGGAAAACTTACACAGCAGGAGTAGCAACACTGTTTCAAACAAAACCTCTGTTTTTTCTGTGGCAGTATAAGGGCAACCCTTTGGTGTCTGCTGGAGGTATCTCACAGGGAAGCTAGGTAAGGGAATTCCAAAGAGGAAAGTCTAAGGATTCTACTACTATGGAGCCTTCTTTATATACCTTTTATGTAGATGGTCTGTGTGCCAGCTTACAAATCTATTCACTGGAGTCAATAGAGCCAGTCCTTTGGCATCAAGTCCCTGTCTCTGGCACCTATTCCAGAGCCTAGTTACCCATGCTAAGCTCATTACTGTTTCCCACTTGGTGATCCTTTAGACTCTGGTCTCTCATCCTTGAAGTTTGGCAGAGTCTGAGATAGGACCTCAGACTTGTTTCAGGCTTTGGAGAGGGTTGTTCCTTGACATCACCCCCACTTCTAGAGTGCTGCATCCTGGTGACATGGGATAATAGGTATTTGAAGGCCATTGTTCAGATTCTTTGAGGTGCTCCTGGGTGTTTCAGGTAGAACTCTTGTATTTTAGCAGGTGCATTCATGTCCTCTTCCTTCACCTATGTATTTTCCTCATATCCATATCCTTGCCATTTGACTAAAAAGTAAAGTCCTTCCCACATCAGGCAACTGTCCAACATCTTTTCTACCTCATAATGTTCCTTTCCATCTATTAATTCCAGCAGTGGAGGTGGTTCTGACTTCTGTCCTGGAATTGGGTCCTTGGGGGCCTAGAGGAACTTGACCACATTGAAAACAGGGTGGATCTGAGATAAAGATTGTGGAAGTCAGAGTCTGTAGGCATGCCTTCCTACCTTTCATTGAATGGTGTAAGGTCCCAAGTACTAGTGGCTTAGTTTCTGCAAGGGTCGCTTTGTCCAAATGTCTGAGGCATCTAGGAACACTCGGTCTCCTATCTGGTACTCTGATGCTGGGATTCAGCATTGGTTGTAATACTGTGCCATATCATCTTTTGCTTTTGCCAGTGCTGACTTTGCTTCCTCTAATGAATGTTCCATTTGGTCCTTGAATTCATTCACCATGTCTGTTTGTAACTCTGGCTGTTGTGGTTCAAAAGCCATATGCAGGTGTTGTCCCATGTCTACCATGAAGGGAGTTTGCTACATGGCAGAGTGTGCATGATTATTGTACTGGAACTCTGCCATCAGTAGGAGTTCATCCCAGTCATCCTGTTGTTCATTGACAAAGACCTGGAGGTATTGCTCCAACTCTTGGTTGACACATTCCATTTGACCATCTCCCTGTAGGTGGTAGGCTGTCATTGCTGCAAGCTTAATCCCCAGGAGTTGGTAGAGTTTGCAGGTGAACTCTGAGACAAATTGAGGGTCTCGTTCCAAGACCACCTGTTTTGCGAGTCCATGCAGTTTCCACATGTGTGCTAGGTAGAGTCGTGTGGCCCTCAAGGCCGTGATGTTAGTATTTGTAGGGAGGAAGTGGGCCCTTTTGCTCACCGAGTCAACTACATTCATGGCAACATTGTGTCCATGGGCATCTGGCAGCTCTACTATGAAGTCTACCCTGATAGTGTCCCATCGAGCTTCTGGAATAGGAAGTGGTTCCAACTCTCCTATTGGGGGATGTCTCTAAATTTTGGTTCATATATAAGAATCACAGATTTTTACATACTATCCCACATATCATGACATCTGGGGCCACCAGTAATTCCTGGAGATCAGCTCCAGTGTCTTCCACCTCCCCGCATATCCAGCCACCCATGTATCATGGGGTTGTGAAACGATGCATCTCCAAAGGTCTGGATTGTTTGGGACATAGATCCTCCTTCAGAATTGGAGGAGGCCATCTCATTCCATCCACTTGGCAGATCATACAGACTTGTCATGCCCCTGTCGGAGTTCCATGATAGCCTTGGCTACTGGATCTTCCAAGCCCAGGGACCGAAGCTTCATTCATATGTCCAGGAGGATATCTTTTTCTTCTCCAGCCACTGTAATTCCTTCCAGAGCTTGGATTGTGAACAGCTCCAGTGGGAGGAGGATTATATTCTCATTATCCTCTGATCCAGATCCATGGTCTAATCTTCTGGAAAGTGCATCTTCCTTGCCCATACTTCATCCTGGTCAGCGATGGAGTGTGAAGTTGAAGCAGGACAGGAAGAGGGACCACCAGGCCTGCCTTTGGTTTAGCTTCTTAGAAGTCCAGAAATATTCTAGACTTTTATGGTCTGTCCAGACCTCAAACTGGAGTTGCGTTCCTTTAAGGAAGTGCCGCCATTCCTCCAGTGCTTGGATGATGGCTAGCATTTCCTTGTTATGGATCTCATAGTTTCTTTCTACTGGACTTAGGCTTTTGGAGAAGAAGGTGATTGGGTGCCACATTCCATCCTCCGGTGACTGTTGTGAGATGTTGGCCCCTGTGGCAAAGTCCAAGACATCTGCTTCCACTCTGTAGATTTTGTTAAGATGCACTAAAATCCCCTTTTATGTTTCCATTTATACATGACTGGTATTTGGCCAGATATGACTTGTTTTATGTATTACACCTTCAATGTTTTTAGCTGAGTTTGAATTTAGCTTACATAATAATACAGTTTTCACTTTTGCGCTCTTACAGGTTATGGGCCCTGCACTTTATCTATAGACATCTATGTAGCAGTTATGCACAGTAGCTAGATACAGAAGAACTCAGTGAACGGGTGGTTCACTGGTATGTATTACTACTATCCCTAGATACAGAAGAACTACAATATCATTAGTATCTTTGTATCTAGGCATGCAAACGGAATATGTGTAGGGTGCAAACTTGCATCTCACCCCTGAGAGACCAATCTCAATATATTGTAATAATATATCAATTTCAGTATCATTCTGTGCGCTTTTGAATTCCTAATTTTTCTCACTTTAATTTGTATTTTTACCCTCAAAATTGAGGGAGTTATTCATTTTTTACTATGTACGATACTTACGGGCGCTTGTCCACCCACGACGCGACTAGCGTGGCCAGCTCCCTGGGTTAGGAACCAGCAGCCTGGCTCAAACCTTCGATAGGGTCTAGGGCCGGTTGCAGGGTATATACGGGTGAAACACAACCCGCGCATGCCTCCCTCCTCAGTTGTTGACTACACTGAGGAGGTGAGTTATATAGTATATTGTACAAGCCTTTAAGGATAATTTCCTTATTCTTTTTGTAAGATAAAATTAAATAGGTATATTTTCCGAATATACACTCAGTTGTTGACTACACTGAGGAGATAAAATTAAATAGATTGCCTATAAATTCTTCAAACCTACTGTAATTTGCTCATAATCTCATCAATATGCACCTCAGTGAACAGGTGGTTCACTGAGGGGCAGCTTTCTAGTGATTCAAAATATATATAGGGTCCCGGTCGAACATGACTGGGACATCCATTCCTTAGTGCATTCGGTGCTTACTCATCTTAGCTCCAACAATCTACATAACACCACCTATTGTGTTTTGTACTTATCTAGGCCCTCTATCATTGGCCAGCAACTGATCCCTGATCAGAGCCCATCTAGGCACTACAAAAGCACCTCAACAATCACACCAACTTCGTTTTTTTGCCCTATTACAGCTCTCTTTTCCCTTTCCTTCTCCTCAGCTTCTCCCAGCAGTTGCTCAACAACCTCCTAAGGACTCCAGCCAGCCAGTGGTAGGACAGGATCCTTCCTCATTGCCTAGTGTTGCAAAGCCACACCCCTGGCCTAGTCTTTGACTAGTTTGCCAGTTGACTGAAGCCTCTTGTCATCCTTGGGTGCTGGAATCTGTGGTCTGCAGATTCTTAACAGTTCACCTGATTTGTGGCGAGGTTGTGCCATTCTATTCTGAGCCCTGAAGTTCTGAAGTTGTGGGGGAGTAACTGGTGCCATTTGGACCATTTTTATGACCTCTAGGACCCTTAGGACCCTCTTTAGGACCCTCCTTGGCCACTGCTTGGTGTCCCACTTTGTCTTTACATCTTCTGCATCATATTCTGCCTATATCTGCTCCATTTGTGCATCACTTAAACATGAAATTAAGTGCCCATGGATGAGGCATATCAATCATTCAATCATTCACCTACAACATACCAATCTTCACACCAACCTACCAGAAAAAACCATGTCTACATCCACCTCCAATGACGATACCACCTCTCCAAAATTTCCCATGCTGTCAGACACAAATTATCATGACTGGGGATTCAATATGACTGCCATGTTATGCTCTCAGTGTTGGAACCAAGGTGGCATCCCTCGTATATCCTACCATTCTCCCTCACTCCCTCTCACTCAATCACTATGTCCACCACGTATGCAGAATACATGTCACACATGTATCGAGTCACATGGGTACTACGCTCGAGTCACATGCACATCGTTACTGAAGCATCAATGCCAACACGTCTCTGGGAAGGGACGTGTGTAGATAGATTTACTATATAATAAAACCATGTACTAGAATAATAAACACACAAAATTTCTATCCCATTTCCCCATTTTCTGTTTCACTCTCAGAATCAAGTAATCTATAGTTCAACTGTTTCTAGACTCAGGGTTTGTGGATGCTTGTTAATAACAAGAAGAAGTGCCCTACAGTGTCTGCATATCAGG
>QLPI01014466.1:0-26896 GCA_003314275.1 Chroogomphus rutilus | reverse complement strand
AATCAGTTATGAATGCCCTCACGACCTCTCTTGAAGAAGTCGGAAAGCCTTTGGATCCGGACCATATCATCCGGGTACTTAAATCACAATATGATAGGCGCAGGACATTATCCCTCACTCATGAGGATCAAGGCTTCGTGGGTACTGCAGATAAAAAGGCGCATATATGCACCAACTGCAAAAAGCCGGGACACACAGTTGAGATGTGTTGGGCCAAAGGCGGCGGGAGAGAAGGCCAAGGGCCTAGGCAGAAGAAAAGATTCAAGTTCAAAAAGATGAAAGGAAAAGGGAAAGGCAAAGCTAAAGCCAACGTAGCTGATGAAGATGAGTCTTCCGGAGGAGACGACGACGGATCTATGGCATTCATCAATTATGATTGCGCCGCCTTCATCAGAGACGGAACTGGCGACACTATTATCTTAGATACAGGAGCTAGTTGTCACATGACGCCTCATAAAAACATGCTTGAGAACTACAGAAGCTTCCCTACACCGCGTACGATTCGAGCAGCCAACCAAGGCAGCTTTGATGCATATGGAAGTGGTCAACTCAAGATAACTACTAGAGTGAGAGGGAAAGCAGTCGCATTGACATTGAAAGATACATTATATGCTCCTAAAATCGCCTTCACCCTTATTTCCATTGGCCGATGCGATGATGTCGGTAACCGGACAGAGTTTGCATCACAAAAATGCACTATAAAGAATTCGTCCGGCCATATTTTATTACAGGCACCTAAATTACACGGCCTATATTGTTTGGACAATCAGTCAACTCAATATTCCACTAAGCTATGCTTAACTGCCATCGAAATGCACCGCAGGCTAGGGCACATATCATATAAGACCCTTAAGCGCCTGATGGATCGTGGCATGGTTTACGGCCTAGAATTATCACAGGCTAGAGATAAATTCACCTGTGATGCGTGTATTAAAGCTAAGATTACACGCAAACCGCTCCCAAAAGAATCAAGTGAGCGCTCAAAGAAAATCGGTGATAAAATATTTTCCGATGTATGGGGACCGGTGAGACATATGACAATCGACAAAAAGTCTTACTATGTTTCCTTCACGGACGATCACTCAAGGGAATCAGTGCTTTATTTAATGAGCACCAAAGATCAGGTCTTTGCCAAATACAAGTTGTATGAGGCAATGATGCTTCGGCAGAGGAATGCGCGCATCAAAACACTCCTCTCAGATCGAGGGGGTGAATACACAAGTGCTGAATTCAATAACTACCTAGACAAGCAAGGTACTCGACACAGATACACTGTTCACGACACCCCAGAACAGAATGGAGTCGCCGAGCGCCTAAACCGCACATTGGTTGAAAAGACCCATGCAATGCTTCTAGATTCCAATCTCCCTAAGTCACTATGGGGATATGCTATTCAGCATGCTAACTACCTTAAAAATCACACGCATACACGTTCTCTACCGGACATGACGCCCTATGAGATGATTCACCATCAAAAACTGAACTTACAAGATGCTCACGAATGGGGGACGGACATCTATGTCAAAATCAGACAAGATGATAAACTATTACCTAGAGCCAAGATAGCTAAGTGGATTGGTCACTCTGCTCAAAGTTACGGCCATTGTATATATTGGCCGGATAGTCGACGGGTATCTGTGGAGTGAAATATTATATTTGAGGCACCAAAATTGCCTTCAATCACTCCTATTTTACCTGCAGACGATCGCACAATTATTGGGCCAAAGGCCATCAAATACAGGCCTATACCACCTGCGCCGGCACCTATTCAGGCACCAGCACCGTCACGTGATCCACGGTTGGGTGAGAGCCGCATTGAAGAAATAATCGAGCGCACACCAGAGAGAGACTTAGAAAATATACAACCGAGTCAAACAGACGTGAGCAGACCTGATGAAGCTCCTCCACTCAGAAGAAGTGAGAGAATTCGTCTATTACATGAAAGAGCTTCAAAAGCCGGCTCCGGTGACAAATCTCAAGCTGGAGAAGCCGCACATATCAATTTAACCACCCTCGCTTGTGAAGACATTGAGGATGATATACTCAATGATATCACTCACTGTCCTGATTTTTATATTCAAAGGAACAAGAGCGAGAAGGATGTATGCGACTACCTAGCAATAAGCGCCGAACCATTAAGTGCCAATGAAGATGATTTTGCATATCTATCAAATGATTTGCAATTGCCTATAACGACTAAAGATGCCCTCAATAATCCTACATGGAAGACAGCCATGGACACTGAGATCCGATTGCAAATCGACAAAGACACCTGGGAACTCACTAAACCCCCTCCGGGTGTGAATATAATCGGAAGCAAGTGGACTCATGTCATGAAGCATAATCAGAAGGGTGATGTAGTATGTGCAAAATCAAGACTCGTTGCTCAAGGCTTCACACAAACTTTTGGAGTCGATTACGACAAGACTTATGCACCAGTCGTTCGCATGACATCTTTACGCATCATATGCGCAATAGCGGCTAGAAATAATTGGCCTATACATCAAATGGACGTAGACGTCGCATATCTAAATGCGCCGCTTGATGAACCTATTTATATGCGCAAGCCGCCTGGATATTTCGAGGAACAACATGAAAACGTATTATTGCTCAAGAAATACATATACGGGCTCAAGCAATCAGGCAGAGAGTGGTATAAGTGTTTATCAAATGCCCTTTATTCTATTGGATTTACAAAATCAGCCTCAGATGCTGCGGTATTCTATAGACATCGGGCAGACGACTATGCCATCATTGGAGCTGCCGTAGATGATCTCACCATCACAGCTATGGACGACTCTATATTACGAGGCGTTAAAGAAGATCTCGAAGCCATCTTCAAGATGAAAGATCTTGGAGAAATCCACTGGCTCCTTAATCTGAAGATCGAACGGGATAAAACAGCCGGAACTATAAGCTTCTCTCAAGAAGCATATATTGACAAGATACTCGATCGATTTAACCTACAAGACACCAAAACGCATACCACTCCATTGGATCCAACTTCCAAATTATCTAAAGAACAATGCCCGACTACTGAAGCCGATAAGAAAAACATGGAAAAGATTCCTTACCGACAGGCGATTGGTTCACTTATGTGGGCAGCAGTAGCTACCCGTCCAGACATTTCATTTGCCATTTTATTATTATCACAATTCCTAGAGAACCCGGGAATTGCTCATTGGAATGCAGTTAAAAGAGTCTTTAAATACTTGAAAGGCACGAAAGATAAAAAGCTGGTAATTGGGAAGAGTCGAAATGGTCTAGTAAGATACTCAGATGCCGATTGGGCCTCACAAGACCATAGACACTCCATATCTGCCTACATCTTTCAAATCGACTCCAGGAGCATCTCATGGAGCTGTCAGAAACAGACAATAGTGGCACTCTCATCCACCGAAGCAGAGTTCATTGCTATGACTCATGCCACTAAAGAAGCCATTTGGCTTAAGAACTTCATTACCGAAGTTTTCCAGCCTATTAAAAATCCTATTAAAATATATGCTGACAACCAATCAGCTATTACTATAGCCTACGGTAATCAGCAACATTCAAGGACCAAGCACTTTGACATACGACTCTACTTTATCAGAGATACGATTGAGGGGAAGAAGATCACAATCGAATACCTCCCAACCGATCAAATGCTTGCAGACATCCTCACAAAGGGTTTACCAGGACCCAGAGTGAAGATTCTCACCAAAAAGCTCGGCATATATTAAGCTTGAGGGGGTGTGTTGGGTGCAAACTTACATCTCACCCCTGAGAGACCAATCTCAATATATTGTAATATTATATCGATTTCGGTATCATTCAGTGCGCTTTTGAACTCTCAATTTTTCTCAATTTTATTTGTATTTTTACCCTCATTATTGAGGGAGTTATTCATATTTTACTATGTACGCTACTTACGGGCGCTTGTCCACGCACGACGCGACTAGCATGGCCAGCTCCCTGGATTGGGAACCGGCAGCCTGGCTCAAACCTTCGATAGGGTCAAGGGCCGGTTGCAGGGTATATGCGGGTGAGACACAACCCGCGCAAAGCCTCCCTCCTCAGTTATTGACTATACTGAGGAGGTGAGTTGTATAGTATTATGTACAAAGCCTCAGGGCTGATTTCTCTTTTATTTCTTTTGTAAGATAAATAAAATAGGTATATTATTCGAATATACACTCAGTTATTGACTATACTGAGGAGATAAATAAAATAGCTGCCTAAAGAATTCTTCAATCCTACTGTAATTGCTCATAATCTCATCAGGCTAGACAAACTCAATAATCGGTGACATGCCGATTATATCTAATGGAATATCGATTATAGAAGTGAGAATAGTATATAATATTGTAACAAGGGGCAGAAGGAGCGGGAAGAGAGTGGGGAGGAAAGGGAGCAAAAGAGACCAGGAGCAGGAACATGCAGGTGGAATGGCCGAGGAACATAGAAGGAGGGAATCTGGTACACATGAACAGTTAGTAAAGACACATAGACACATAACCGATATGACTCATGCAATTCTACGACATTAAATGGCCCAACGACATGATTATTCATGATAGAGTGCCAGCACAGCAGTATGACTAAAGGAGACACAGGAACAGGATTAGAGGGCAAGATGCAAAGGGGTAGAGTAGGATTAGTAGAGAAGAGATTTACAATAGGTATAGAAATGGACTCATGCGATGAAGAGCGACACACAACCATACCGAGATACATATATGCTGTTTTCGAGAAAGATATGACAAGAAGTTAGGGACTTCCGATTGAGACAGGATCTAGGTAAAGGTACTCACCGACGATGGTAAAGATTTTTGTGTACAGCATAACTCAGTACAGAGCACAGTTGATGATGTGGAAGGGCAATCACAAAACAGGGCGGTGACCCTGCATGCGGATCGAGACCGCCGTTGCTGCATTAGGAAGGGATTGTCTTACAACATTATGATTCATTTACATATAAAAGATAGGTAGATACGAGATGATACATTAGTTCTAGCATCACTTGTCTCTTGACTGATCAAAAAGCTCGATGCCTGTGTACGCAATTGAAGCTTCAAGTTCCCATATATTTCGATCATCTTATCAAACATCCGGACACGCCGGGATACCATCTCCAGGTGTAGTACACAATATCGACATCCTTCATGGGATCGGAATTGGAATGGGGATGGAAAGTCAGGAAGTGCCAGGGGTCTTAGGAGTGTTCACGGTGTAGAGTTGCTCTAGGTAATTAATACCTAAAAGCCTGTGCGCACCGGTCCTTTTCTCTGGCAGGATCTAGCACAGTCGTTCGGCACAGCTGGATTATACTCTGTGATAAGGCTATGTATGAACGAAAATAGAATGTGAATGAAATATGGTGTGATGTGACAAGGACGTGACCTGAGACGCGAACGTGTCATGCTGACTAATACTTTGACTTTGACTTTGGGCTTGAATACAATAGTCTAGATGTTTCTAGACTAGTCTTGACTTGGACTTGGAGACTTGACTTGGGGCTTTAACTTGTGAACTTGTTACTTGTTATTACAGAGGTGAGCCAGAGGCCTTTATATACAAAAACCAAGCAACGATGCGAAACAATGCAAGAGGTTGGCTATGTCAGTTGAATGACAAAGCACGAGAACAAAGTTACAAAAGAGGAAACTATGGAGAAACTCTGGAGAAATGATATAGCATCGAGGCTGCACGAATAGGGGCTAGGGGCTATGATAGGGGGAGACTAACCAAAAAGGTAAGGATGATGAGTAACAACGAGAAAAGACTAACAGAATAGGAAACAGGTCTGAGTCATGCCAAGAAAAGGGGAAACATATAAAAGAAACAATCAGGAAGTCTACCAATAAACGTCTAACAACCTTGTCTACTACTCCTGAGGGGCCTTAGGATGAGTCAGGGGACTGAGTCATCTCGGAGTATTTCCAGGTCACAGGCAACATATCTTCCGCAATTTCTCCAGTATCCAATCCAAGGATAGGGGTCTGGGAGTAGGAGGACTAATGGGTATACGGTCGTGCACTCTCATTTTGTGTCTAAGAGTGAGTCGAATGGAGTGGGCAGGGTAAGCAGGATGGGATGGTGCCCTGAACTCTGCCTCATATTCCACTCTACTCCTATCATGATATGCTGGTCTAGACGTCATTCCAAGAAATATGTATGGATCTTGGCTTTCTGGGAAATAGACTGCATCTCCTATCGCATATGACTGAGTGTAGATTGGATGGGATCGTCTTCTGAATGAGAAATGTGCTGGTGGGGGTATGCAAAGATAAGGATATGTTAATGGTTCTGCCTGGATCTGTGTGTCATGGGTGTTGTAGCGTTGCATGGGAATGAGCTCTGAAGAAGACATGATGACTAATAGGGAGTCTGAAGATCGGTGTGCTAAATAGAATAGTTGGCTGTGTGATGTGGTGACAGTGAAGGTGATATAGGATGAGCGCCATCGGAGTCTGATTTGGAACATGGTTGAGATCGTCCGCTTTACTGTCAACGGTATAGGGTGGTACGAGTGGTTCGAGGTCACAGGGACTTGGCTTTAACTTATGTGTTGCACCCTCCTCAATCATCTGTCCCTAATTTCAGAGAGTCGGAAAGTTTACCAGAACTTAATCGGAAACTACGACACAGAATTAAGTCGATATTCATACTGGCAAATAGTCCAGTCAACTGGTGTCTTATATACATGTATCTAGTCTTGTACTAACTTTTGCCGAGTAAAGACAAGGGGGGAAGAGAGTACAAGGGGCAATACAGAACAAAAAACAAGGGAGTAAGGTACACGATGATCCTGCATGTCGTTTATCAAAGGAGCAGAACCTTGGCTTTGGAATCTTTGGAGCTTCAGAGATGCGTAATCCTTGGGTTGATACAATGGATTTGTGGAAAACAATTGTTTCAGGCTTCTAGTGGTCAGAAAGTCCCGGAAAAGGTGCAGGTGGTTGGGGAGACTGATAGGGGTTTATTGGGGGCATGGACCATAACACCCCCCAGGCTTTTAACTAATACATAAAAGGTAACAAATGAAGGGGGACTTATGGTCATGGGGATACTATAGATACAGGTAACTGAAAATCACAGTCTATCAAGGATAGTGATTGGCATGGGTATTGGAAACCCACGTGGGTAGTGGGTACAGGTAGCGTGGGTAAGAGTCAGGGTCAGGATTTCCAACCCAGCCCAAACCCGTACCCGTTCATGGGTATACTTATATAAGCAAGATTCAGCAATAACCTCACTTATATAAGGGAATTTCGTGCCAGCACCCACCCCTCAAGCCGTATGTTGTCTAGCCTGTTGTTGTTATGTCTACTCATGTCTGTATAGGGAGATCCTGATATGTGTCCTGGAGTGAGTCGCTCTGTACACCTCTGATGCTTCCCTTTTCTTACTGTGTTGCAGATGCTTGGCACGATCGATGAAAGAGGTGCATTCACATCGTATGACTGTTCAGGATTGTCTATTGGGAATAGTAGTATATAGATAATGTATATGAACGGTACAGTACAAGATTGGTAATTCTAAGTAAGGAGAGAGAAAGTAAAACAATACGGTGACAAGAAAAATGCTTGGGTGCGTCCCTTTGAGGGAATGAGAAAAGTAGTTTAGCTCTATCAAAATATGCATAGAATATGTGTTAATATCTGGGCGGATACCACACAAATATATGTTTCAGAAGGAAAATAGATGGCGTGAAGGAGACAGTGAGACGAGTGAACTTAATGGGTAAACAAGGGATGCGACCGGAAAGATGACAAGAAGACGATGGAGCTTTTGAATCTTGCCAAGTGAGTACATTTCTGAGAAAAATGATACTTGGGGGGGGGGGGGGGAATCTGCAGAAGAAAAAAAGATCAGACAACGGAACGATGTTGAGCATGAATGTGTACTACCTTTGATTCTCACAGCCACTAGTGGTTTACGGAGAGATTCTATTCCTCTGCACATGTGTTCATCAGGGACACTAGTCCTAGGGTCATTCAAGCTGTCGATAAAATCCTCGAGGGCCCAGAGACCACTATATCCCATTTTTCGTACCACCTCTGCAAACTCTTTGACGGGCAGATAGGCTCCTCGGGAGGTCTCAAGAGGGAAAAGTTGATATGAGCGTGACCATTTCAGGTAATGTCCTGAGGTCGAAGGCAGTTGTAGCATTGTCCTGAACCCATGGGTAAGAAAAATACCCGTTGTGGGTCACGGGTAAGAAAAATACCCATTGTGGGTCACAGGTAAGAAAAATTCCCGTTGTGGGTCACGGGTAAGAAAAATACCTGTTGTGGGTCACGGGTAAAAGCAATACCCATTAAACCCATGGGTACCCATACCCGTACCCACAATAACCTGCTACCCATTGCTAAGGGTATGGGTAATCTGGGGTATGGGTATGGGTAGGCACAAAATACCTGGGGGTTACCCATGCCAATCACTAATCAAGGAGTGGTCAAAGAAGGGGATTTTTTGGTTAGCTGCACCAATTACAATGTGTACAAATACCTGCAACATTGCAGCATTATTAATTAGTGAGAAAATCTCCAACAACTTTGTCAAAGTCATAATCTATTAAACAACTCTATAGCCCCAACTGAAACCACTAGAGCCAAATTCATTAAATAAGTCATGTTTACTGGTTGTTTACCACTGGGAAATACAGCATACAAGACCAAATCTACCAAGGCTTTGGAGATTACTCTTGAATAATCTTCATATTCATATCACTCAGAATATTCTCACAGTTTACTAAAATACTCTTATTATGGGCCACCAATGTTGATGACTGTTGATCCACCACTGGCTACTGCTACACCTTCACAGGTGGTTGTGTGGCTTGGCAGACATGCAAACAATGTACCATCACACTTTCCTCAACAGGAGCAGAATATAAGGCACTCACTGAATGTTCTAAACACAGAAAGTGGACCGTTTCACTCCTGCAACAGCTTGGTTTTGAAAACGACCCAATTGCACTCTACACAGACTCACTTGGTGCAAAAGCCATTGTGGAAAACCCTGTCTATTATGGTAGAACCACCACTGGGTGTTGGACATGGATGTAGCCCACTGAGCATGCCTAATTGCTCGCTCGATGTGACACACGGAGTCTGTGCAGTCGAGGGGCGATGGCCCTTGAGTCACGTGACCTACGAGGCTCTGCAGTGTTCAAAAAAGTCGACTTTTCGCAACGTGCGTCCTCCTCTCTTCCCAGCTGGCCATCGTCCATACCTCAAAACACAATCAAAAGGATATCATCGCCGAGATAAAGATCATGCACCGGATTGCGAGGGCTACAAGTGCTTGCGTGCCTCCATCTCCTCGCATAGCGGCCATCTCTCCCCAGATACAATGTCTAGGCGTATGTCCCGGGTGACTATGTGGATGGGTTATTTAGGTAGATAGTTGTTTGTAATAACTATCTAATAGGTATGTTTGGAATGTATTATATTCCACCGTAGGTAGCCCTCCGCGCGATACGAAGCTTTTAGGTTTGGCTAAGCGCCGACCCAGGGAGGTGGCTATGGGGGTGCGGGAATGAGCGACAGTCGTTTGTGAACGACTCTGGTACTTGTCAACGTATAGTACCAGCGTGAGTGTGATGTGATACGTATTGGGAATTATTCCCAGTGTGTCCGGACAACAATAGTATTGCCCTGATGGATCTAGCCCAATATGGCTTGGGGTCACGTGACTGTATCTATGAATATGCAGGGGGCCGAGTGACCACCTGACAATGATGGTCTCTATAGAAAGTGCGAGTAAAGTCGCAGTTAAATCGTAGTAAACTCAATATAATGTTGCCGTTGGGTCCAGGGACGTGAGTGACAACGATAAAGCTGATAGCCTGGTATGATGACATGAGCAATCCGGAGTTCATCAATTACGATGATAGACAGTGTTCTTTGAGTGCGAGACTAGTTTGTTATTCTCTATCTATCTATCTCTTATAGAGATTCCGAGTCCTGAATATAATGACCACCGTAACTACCCTGAGACGGTGTCTATATGCGGTCGACCCGATGTGGGTCGCCGCTCCTCTGATCTATTTCTGTCCGCCCTGTCCGTGTGGTTGTATTCAATGTGAAAATACTCCTTGCTGCTTCTTGCAGTGCCCTCCACTCTATCTTCGGTATTGAGCCCCGTTTCTCTGCTGGTGAGTGCGTGTCACCTGCATATATGCGCCCCGAATGTGTCTTCTCTTGTTTCCTATCCCGTGAGTGACATGTCCCTGTGTCCCCATGTACTCTATGACCTGTTTCCGCCCCGTATACTCTATTCCGGGTGCGTGTGTCTCACTCTCGTCCCATGCGCATCTCTTTTCTATGGGCGCCTAGCGTGTAGGCCGCCGTGTCTCGATCCGCCGTGTCTACATGTGAGGACGGTGTTCTGTATGTACTTTTGTATGAATGTAATGGTACTTTTTAGTTCGTTCCGGGGCTCTGAATGGTAATCTCTAAGTCCATCTTTCTACATGTGCACCTTCCTGTGCTCCTGACTCTATATCTCCTCCTAATTCTCCCCCAATCCCCTGTCTCCTCTTTCTCTCGTCTCAACACAATGAATTCTTTAATACGCGCCGAACATGCTCCCCCGTCCTCTGCCTCCTCCTCTCCTTGCGTCCCTGTGATTTCCTTCTTTGCATCGCTGTTTATCGACCAGGACATGCAAGCGTCGGTCAGGATAGGATTAACGATCTTGTTCCCGTCACATGCTGTGGACACTCAGGACCCTCCGGGGTCTTCTTTTCTCTAGATCGCTCCTCAAGACTGTGTTTGATGCAGTATATTATTAAGGTGTGCTATTGTTAGGTCACACAGAGTATGCTGAAATTTTTCACAGTTGGATGATATTGATGTGTTATAGTTTAATGGAATAACATCAAGGGCTCCTCGTTCGTTCAGGTGTCCAAGCAACCTATTGAAAGTGCGGCGGACAAAAGCGTCATTCTTACCATTCAGTTCAGCTGTCCGGACCGATACAATGTACGACCACTTATTGGACCGCCTATGAATCACCTGCCATCCCGTTCGAAAATATGTGGGTTTACCACCCACAAATTAAGAAGAAAGTTTCAATTACGACTCTGGTTCAAAAACGTGAAAAAGAGGCAATTCTGTTGTTAAATCGCGTGATCGTGAAAGAATATCGATACATTTGACCCTCTACTCAAACCACTGACAACTATTGTAGAAAATTAGAGATGAAAGTAGTTTTCGAAGGGTTGTCACGCCTATAATTTTTTCAGATGTGAGGAACCTCAATACTAGCAATGGAAGCTGCTTCGCTCTTTTGATGCAGCCGATGCCTTGCACCCTCTCGCCGAGGTGCATCCATTGAAATGGAAGAGTCACGGAGTTTTTCTGCCAGTGCAGTCCTCACATGTATGCCATGAGCCTGGCATCTCAGTTCGCTTGCTTACAACAAGTGTTTATATGAACGAATATACACCCGACGCACCTTTATTTAAAATCAGTTGCACTGCTACATAGTGCATTGGTCCCGGTACTCGGAATATCACTTGTTCATCTGATTACTAACCTCATAGTTATCCTTCTTGTCACGTAACACTCCAATCATGAGGCTTATCTAGATATATAGTTTCAAGTTAATTTCACCTTGCCGTGACCGACTTCTCCGAACGCCAACGCGTAATCAAACGGGTCCTGTTCCTGGTCTTCCCCCTTTGAGCCATTCAAAACTTACAGACTCCGACTCTAGCTGAATTCGACGCATTCATTTCGACTATTTTGTGTGTGTCATACAAACTGGGAACAGCCCCCGAGTGAACGGTGCCGGCCTCCTTCAAAAACCCACTGGATTCAGTCGCCAAGTGACCTACAAGTTTCCTTCTTCCACCACCCCACATTATCTGAATATGCCCAAGTCCCAACAGCGACAGTCAAAACCAAAGAAATTCAACCCACACTCCAAATACGTGAGTAGTCCTCCCCTTTTCCACCGAGTACCAATCACCCATTCCCGTCTGCAAAGGCGAATATCTTCACCGCTGAGCAAGCCTCTTTAGCGGTGCTCCCATATCCCATTGCCCCCACCGAGCGACCGGTGAGTGCTAGCCTCGCCATGGCGTTGCATGGCGTATACTGTCGTCGTGCTGATCAAATACTTATAGATCGAAGTGCAATCTCCGAATGCGAAGGCTTCGCATGAGGGAAGCAACACCTTCGCACACGACGGCGAGCACGCATCTACACCTGAAAGGTCAGATGAAGGTGAATTCGCGAGTGAGGAGACTTGCCGTGACAAAGGAAAGGGTGTTGACCCTCGGGAGAGAGGTGGATGTCAGAGCGACGACGTACGTGTTCACTTCCATGTTTCTTGGTATATAACGGCCTTACCTCTCAAATGCTTAGGCTAGTCCTACCAGGTTCCGTTCGAAAGGCCAGGCAGCAGACCCTCAGGAGAACGGTCAAGGTGACAATGTTTTTATTTTCTTTTCACAGTCTCTCGAAAACCTATACAATATTTTCAAGGAATCGCCATATCCTGACTGTGGCGAGTCTCATATGAATCCGTTGAAGGTTTGGCCTCCCGCTGGAGATCAATCAGCCTCCCCCGAAGCTTCAAACCCTGCAACCGGCGGGAATCAAAGGGACCACGTTCGTTTTTGTACCTATTTTTTGCACTCCCTCACCGAAGCTTATACTTTCTTGATTGTTCAGGAATCCTCGGCTTCCGACAGATGCTTGCCCGTCGCAAGCACGTCCAAAGTCCGCCTGCCAGACTTAGAGGCTCCCATCGACTTTGGAATCACCGGAATGAGTGAGCATCCAATTGGTGAGGTATGTTTTGCTTCCGGTTTTCAATCATCACACATAGGATTCAATTTCTTATTGCGTTATATAGATTGCGCAGAATACGACTGCTGCATCCGCAAATTTCACCGAACCGGGTGTGGAGGTGCGTTCTGAAGAGAGCAGAAACGTGTCACCTCTACTGCTTCCATCCCCGGTATCGTCACCCATCCCAATCCTGCTCCTCATTTCGGACTCGAGTCCCGATTACGAGGCGATGGATGTGGACAAAGAATGGACCTGTTCATTCTCTCCGCCTATCGACTCGTGGTCCTCTTCGCGCGAGGCTTCTTCTGATCAGAGAGAAGACAGTGATGCTATGGACGTCGATGTACATTTGTGGTGGGATGAAGTCGAAGATGTCCAGATGATGGACCTGACCGAAGAGAGTGTTGAGTTGCAGCAACTGCCCGCATTCGAGGCCCCCTGGCATGCAGTAGTTAACACAGTTTTGAGTGCCGCGTGCTATCAATAGGTATGGACAGTTTTTCGATGAATCACAGGCCCAGATCTAATGATATCTTATTGGCCAGACCAGACCAAGAGAGTATTGTTTAGCATGACTTGTTCTCTTCTACCTCTTCTTCGGTCCAATAACTCGGTTGAAGCACCATTCGAGACATCAGGTCGCTCCTCTGAATGGAGTTGTACACGATTTGGGGAACATTAGGGGTTACCTGATTCTGCCCTTCAGATCCGCCGGCCAGCTCTGCCAACCTTACAGGCTAGCTGTTTGCTGCACCAAAAACCTGACTGTGTGAATAAGTCACACTTGTCCCGTAGAGTACATTTTCTTGGTTTTCTGCTCTTTTTTTTTCCCTTGTCCATAATTTTGTCTTGAACCTGTGTCTGAAGTTACCCCTGGTTGTCAGGTTTAATACATCGCTTTGACTATCTGGAACACACCATCCAGTCAATCATATGGGATAGCTCAGAATGTCATACCCAACAAGATTCAGCTATGTTTCTATTGACGGCGGCTTGCCATTCCAAGGTCCAAGATGCTCTACACTTGATCGCAGAATTTTGTAATTCATGCAATCCACTCTGTTTCTGTTACATCCTTTCTTCGAAGTATTTTGGGAACACATTGACTGTGAGAGGGTTTGTGTACACTGTTCGAATGTTTGGGGTCTGGGTATTTTTTTTTTTGTTGACCCTGGTTTTCAAGATCGCGTTGACTATCGGGAATACACCATCCAGTCAATCATATGGGATGTTCAGAATGTCATACCCAAGAAGATTCAGTTGTGTTTATATTGACGGCGGCTTGCTATTCCCAGGTCCAAGATGCTCTACACCTGATCAACACCTGATCGCAGAACTTTTAAATCCATGGAATCTACTCTGCTTCTGTTCCATCCCTTCTTCGAAGTTTTTTGACAACAAGTTCACTGTGAGAGGGTCGGAGGCCGAGACCTCGATGAGGAGTTTCATCCTTCATCATGCCAACTCCATTGTACGGCTGTTGCAGTTTGGTAGCACTGATCAAGTACTGAGGAAAAAACAGGTTTAGAGGCTCGTTGCAGGAATTACCAAGTGAGTGTGATTAATTTCAGGCTGGAAAGCTATGGCCTTTTGAATTATTCAAACGCCTACATCAGGAAAACCAAAACCTCCTTAAAATCTCGTTAAATTGACTTAAACATCGTAACGCATTTTCTAAGGCATTTTAAGGAGATCTTAAGAAGGTTTGGTTATCCCTGATTTACCAGGGGCTTTGAACCCAATACAATTTATCACGCAGTCCACTCTTTGAGAGTCACGTTTTATCGCACACGACTAGACTGTGATATCTGATATATAGATATACTTACATTTTTTCATACCAATGAGGTGTCTTTCTACATATGGGAGCTTCATTTGATTAGTAATTCAGATCGCAAGTTCCAGCCTTCGAGTGTTGGATCTAAAACATTTGTTGGTACAACTCCCATCATAAACGATAATATCCAATACAGCCCAGATAAATAATTTTTAGCTGCCTGGTCAGTCGATTGAAGTTGTGAGTTGCTCTATGGAGAGGGGTCTTCCTTTGCCAGGCACACGTGCTTGTCCTGGAGACCTGACTTGCTCTCTTGTGCAAATGGCATAATATTTCTCTGCTATTTCTCTGCTAACAGGTATACTCTGCTTTTTCTTCCCCCTTACTGGGTTGTGGCCCTTGTGTGGTGACCATGGCCCTGTGACATGGCTGGCGGCTGTGGGTCTGTGCTTGGTGACATGACCCTTTTGTTTGCCTCTTTTTTGGAGTACATAGAGGCTATAACTAATGTCTAGTTTCATTAAACTAGCTATCGCCGAGAAGAGTGTGTGTAAGTGAAAAGTCATATTTGGGTTGTTGATGGGCGGTGGTGCGCATGAGAAAGTTTCGCTGCCACACATCAATATCAAATCACATCCCATGTTGGCCAAAGTGGCGAGTCTTCTGCAGAACCTCAACATCTCGAATACTCAAGCATATCGAGAAATTTCATACTCTCATTATGCTCATAAAAGGGATACCGGAAAAAGGTCATCTGGTTCATGAGGTTGAGAGGGATCCCCTGGTAGCGACGATAATTACCGTTGTATCAGGGCTTGTTTAGATTTATTTTGGTGAGGTTGACGGGATGCGTGACGTTTCCTGCGAGACCGGCCTGCCGGAGGGGGGGATTTGGGCTTATGTACGAGGGTGTATATCTCACCTTCGAAGAAGATATTAAATCAACTATTCTACCTGAACAAGAATCATCTAGACTATATGGAGAGATAAAAAGGGGGCTTACATCTGAGCTTGATGAAAGAAGGGTGAGATGTAAGCACCTGTGACTGAGCAATTTTCATGTCACGCTGAGTGTCAATTATTTAAAGCAGAATCACTCAGCAAGGAGTGCATAATATGTTTTTGAGAGTGTATCCATGTAATTATGCATCAGAGATTCAGTCTCTCGTATTATCTGGAAGCTCATGGTGGTTGCACTTATTAGTTGAAGTGTATGTTGGGTTGAGGCCTCGGTTGATAGAGGAATGGATGGGACTGAAAGGTTGTATTTTCGTTATCCTATCTACTTAGGTTTTATACATAAATTGGTCGTACTACGATAATAGAACATTTTCCTAATATGGGAATGGCATTATCAATCCAGATGCAGGGTCGGCGCCCTATCTTTTGATCATTCCTCCACGTCATCGGCCGCGCGATCCATTGAATTGTGCTATACACCTAAATCTTCATCGTTGATGGTGAGTGCCTATACCTGGATCCTACCCTGATCGGAAACCCTGCTAATTTCTCGTCATCTTTTCCTTGAATACTGGGTATATGCGTCCCGATGTGGCCGTATGTCGTTCTCCATTGCGTAAGTCCGTTCTTCTTTCCTCACTCCTTCTACCCCTTGTCACAACAGCACTGTCCAAAGATTCGAACACAAAAGTCAAGCGGCGATGAGGCAGTACTATTGATCTTGTTCATTGAAGAATATAAGTGGACATCCTATGTTGTTTCATGAATTGAAAATTTGCTGAAAAAAATCACTCTAGATTCGTGAAGCATTTTTTGAGATTCCAGATCTTCTAGGCGTGCGCTCCCTCACACAAAACTAGATATCATCGACATGGGTTTCTCTCACAAGTGATATCATATAACTCCTCAATTAAGATTTCTCCCTTTATCTAACGCATCGCGCTGGCGCCTTGATAGCGTCTCGTTGTTCCAGGTATGTTCATTACCATAGTTGCATGACTAGTGAGCAAACCCTAACACCGGTATCAGTCCAGTGTTTCACTCTCGATGTGTTCATGCTATCTCTAAATTCTCTCCTACTTCACTTTCCACAGGCTCGTCACACTGCATCCCCGGTTCCAGGAAACGAACGGTTCTGAAATTCACGTTGTTTCCAAAATATCTCGTTTAAAATACATGTTTCATGGACCACGAGTCTTATATTATGAATGGTGAGCCATGGCTAGTAAATAGAGCAATAAATAACATTTCATCTGACCAGATCTAGACATCTGAGCGCTACTCAATGAGTGTTGCTGTGGCAGGTATAAGCTTTAGAGTTTAACAACAACAGCTTACCTACGGGACATGTGTTTGAAGTCGGACCGTTCAGCCTGCACTGCCCCCAGATGTTGGCACAACGCTGTCCATCGGCGCTAAGATGTACAGCCATTATCAACTCGTGTATAACACCATCCTTCTGCCTCTCGAACCATCTTAATCCTTCGCCAACGCCCTTCACCTCATGAATGTTCCAAGTTCCACGCTTCATTTGGGAGATAAACACCACACCTCGAGTATACCTCAACGTGAGGGGAATGAAGTATCCAACGCGGAGGGACGAACAGGGCATAGGATATGTGAGGCCGCAGAAGGGTTCGAGGCCGCTAATCTGAACTCTGATGGTGTACACGACTCGGATGTATTGCATGGAGACCCAGTGACGGAAGGGGTTACCATATCTGCTGCTTCGAACTATCTTCCCAACCAACCAATCCCGGCCACCGCTAAACAAGGGTCAACGCTCATGAGTGGGCCATCCAATGCACCCTCGATCATGAAAATGAACCAGATAAGGTCGAATGATAATGAATCAAATGCTGGGTACGTGCTTTGTTCGCTTCCCGTTTATTCCTCCATGAAAGATGAATAATGCTTATTACTAAGATTGATAATTCTCATTACTATACTCTTAATTTTCGCCGGGATGTTTTTACACCACAGCTCTCGTCCTATCTTGAAATATTTCAAACGCATATTACGGCTGCAGCAGAACAGCGGCAGTAGCATTAGCGGACCTCAAAACAAGAAAACAAGCGGCAAACGCTGTGACATACTTCCAGGTATGCCCCATCTGGTATCCTTAATTTTCTGTCCTTGTACACCTTTCCATTATTTTAGAAGCACAATCTACATCTTCGCCGTTGATCAACTTCAAAATGCAGGAGAGCCAAATCTGTGAACCTGCTTATTGAACAATTTGGCATATACGAAGTGCTGAAACAGGTCACATTGTCTGTTGCAGATGCCGCCAAGGGAAATGTCAATATACATTTTGGAAGTGAGCTCATATTTTCTTCCAGCCATTCATTCCACTCTGACAGCACATGCACCTTGAAGGTATGAATAGTCAGCCAATACCCATGTCCTCAGGCTCCTTGGATGATCCCGATGCACGAAACATTGAAGTTTTTTTTTGGAAACGCACTATACTGATGCCAAATTACAGATACAAACTTATACGCGTGATGATATCAACCTTCTTGAGACGATAAATCACTATAACGTGGATCTGAGGCCTCGGTGGGACTCATCTATCCCCGCGGTCACAGTTAAGCTGCACACAGCGAGGCGACCTGATAGTCGAATAGTTCTCGTAAAAACGTATCATGGCTCGCCCTCCCAACGGAAGACAAGCCTCGTAAGTCCCCCTTTTCTTCCAGAGTTTTGGCCATTTTTAATCCTGTCGTAGTTTGAGCGAGACATCTCTTTGCGCAGAGATATCATGTGAGATGTGAATGGAGATCGTTATAACAAATGCTAATCACTTTATTTCAGGGATCCTTTGATATTGCAGCTCATTGGAGCGAGCAGATCCGCATGCAGCATGCCGTTCGAGGTATATCACATGCCCAGCGAAAATTTTGAGAGTTTTAGGAGTTGGGTCAGACGCACAGCATCATCAAAACCCGTGGAGTTTATATGTGGACTCTATGACATGGTTTGTGATGGCATATATGAGGTTGTATTGGTATTGATGCACCTGTTGGACCAGCGGAAATCAGTTCTGGTATGACACACCCAGTTGCTCATATAATTATTTATAGTATTATCCATGACTAGGCATTGGCAGAGTCTCAACTATCGGGAGGGTTTGTGTTCCCTGGTGGTGGCATGGTAATGAATTCATTGTCTGAATTCAACCTTTCTGACAATCTCTAGTATGACGGCCTTTGCGTTACTGTTCAGAGAGGACATGATCGACCCCAGTGGAAACTGATATATGGCGGTGAATTATCAGGTAAAGACAGACACCCAAAAGTAAGTTGCCGTATTTGCCAATAGATGCTCCCAGTCGTGCTCATGATCACGGTAGTCTGTTGAGAGTATTCTAAATGAAATGCACGATACCCTTCCACGGTCAGTATCAGAAGATATCGTACATTTCTGGTATAATATTATCTGTCTATAGAAGTGTATGGGGCGGATACGATCCTAATCCCGTCACCTGGTTGGGAAACCTCATGCTTCGCTCCTCCTCATGGACCCACCGCACTGAGGATCTCGTGGACATCCTTCGATGTCGATTTGATGAAATCGCGCTTCCTATGGTCGGGGCTGCATTTTTTGAACAAGGCTGGCTAGTGCAGGGTATCCATTACGTGCCATACAGGTTCAGTGCTGCCAATAGTGCGGTCGGTTTGGGTGACATTGGCTATACTGACAAAAGTGGTAAATTTGTCGTCGTTGACAATGTTCATTACCACATGCAAGGACAAACTGGATCACTGTCCTGGAATTATGAACGTGAATACCCCCAGAACCTCGGAGAAGCTATATTTAGCCAAGCAGGTCAGATTTTCCAACGGCTCAGGCAAATCCATTTCCACTTTTGTGTCTGTCTTGTTAACCACTCATTGTAGATTCATCCCTCGCGCCATCCCCGCGCACCACGGGATCACGATTGCTTTAGAATACGATAATCTCGATGAAACGCATGCGTGGGGGTGGTTGCGTGACCGTGCTCGTTCCATGATCGACCGTCATGGCCTCTCTATTCCCCCCCATGAACTGAAACTAGGTTAGTATCTTTTTAAGCGCCGAAACAAGTTTTGACCAGCAGCGTGAGATAGTTACCAGAATACACTACGCATGTTACATTAGCCTGACACTCGTGGACGGTCCCAGTGTGCCGAGATATGAATACTCCGACTTCCAATGGGACTGCGATGCACATTCTGGGGCGATAAATCCCGCCGTGTACGTTTTTTCAAACAACGATGGTGCAAATATGCGGGAATCAGGAGTACCACATCTTTCGACGATGCATCGTGCCTCATTTGACCCCAATCCCCAATGGCTGGATGATGCCATGTGGTATACCGAGAATGCCAATTCCACTTCGATCGAAGTGCAAGATGGCCTTGCTCTTCAGTCATATATGTGGTAATCTTTTCTCAATTTTCAAGGTAGTAACGCTTTGCTCATATTCAAATAGTAAACCCTTGATATCTTACCTACAACTTCCCATCGGTGCCGTCCCTTTATCTCCGAAGTCGACGATCTTTGACGCACGTGACTGACTGTGTACCTCATCACTGACAGCCTCATGTAAACATGCACCGTATCGGAGTCTCTCCATTAAAGGCCATGATAAGTCCAGACTGAAGTCAGATTCGAGGAAAATAAAACATTCAGTCTCTTCTCTGCCGCTATGTCCTCTCGCTCTACGGTGAGACCACCTCCACTTAACTCCATCCCCACACCAGCTGTCCACCAGCACAGACGGACATCCATGTTCCTCGATCTTCCCCCGACATATTCCAGTCTCCTGTATCTTCGCAGACGAATTCCTATGTGATCATCCTCTTGAATAAAATCATAGTTTTATCTTCCGAACAATGGGCTTCTTTCACTCCTTCTGTGGGAAAGGGATACTACTTTTAATACGTGCGAGGCGAGGCTTGAATACGCCCCCCGCCTATGGGGAATTGCAGCCACACCTTGTTCCGCCCCCACAGCTCCATCGGAAACAACACGTCGCGTTCGGGAACCAGCAGCAGCATCCCCTCGTTCCTTCGCATTTGCAGGGTAGCAGGGTAATGAGTAAGGCTGTGATGTGTTTGTGGTGTGTGTTGGGGTACTGGATTTCCTGAGGTATGGTGATTATTTTTGGTGACACCCGCTAACCCTACCCATTGTGAGGTTGTCCCACCTTCGTCTTCCATCATAGTCGTCATCGCTCCTCCACCGCCAGTCACTTGTCCGTTCGTACATCGAAAACTCGCCATCGTACTTGACCTCGTTTTTCGTTTACAGATTGAATGTATCTTGGCATTTTCTCCCACGTCTGACCACACTCTCCTATTCAACAAAGCCAAAAACTCCACAGGGGACAGTTCGCAGGCGGTGAGGTTGGATGGAGTAATTGAGCACATATCCTCTCACTGATATCCTAAATGCATTTCAAGCACATATCGTCATCGTCCCAATTACCAGCCCAACCAACTCACACACTGCACGCAGCACAAAATACATCGCACGATCGAGCCGAACCCCACCTTTGCGCTCTCATCTACGCGATATCTAGACCGGTATAAATTAATCCACACCTTGCTTAACCTAGGGCAGTGGCTGGCATCTTTTAACGATTCAATGCCAGGCCTGTCTCCTTGCACAATCTGGACGGGTTGGAACCCATCGTATACCCCTGAACCTTGCCATTTTTGGCCGTGCTGTAGTGTCGTGTCGCCTGCGGGATCATCTAACAGTCCCTTCACAAAAGAAATTAGGCGAATTCAAACCCGAATTTCTCCGCCAACCTCTGACGTTGTGTGGCTTGACCTTCTGTCTTCCGGAATTGTTCCATCTCCTTACCGTTGTTATCTACTCGTTGGTATTTCTGTTTGGCTATTTTTTTCTTGTCTCGTCTCTTTTTTGTCGATTGTTTTGTGGTCATAGATTTGGCCTCTTGTCATATCTTGCCTCTGCTATTGTAACTTGTGTATTTTGTTTTTGCTTTCATCTGCTGGTTTTTGTTTCTCTGAACAAAGATAGTTTTTATTTATTTTTGGTTTGGGTTGCTAATTTATATTCCGAAAGCAAGTTTCCTCTCTTTAGATGGTCAGGGAAGATTGCCTATCGATGTCTATCGAATCTCTCATGAAGCAGAACGTCCTAGGGATAATTACTAATTGTGCGAGCGGTGTTGGGTCAATGCAACTAACTACACATGACCTTGAACTTTGATATATAGTGAGTGTAATAGTATTACATATTCTTGGGGTACTTGTGCCCAAGCACACCCAAGTTCTGCGTCCTCAATCCTTCAAGAAAAATTGAGTGTCGCAACACGCCCTCCGTGCTGTTCTTGTGAATGCTAGTCAGCACATGTCAGAAGTAAAATCGGATATATGTATATATATATAGCCACATTTGTAAACCCAAAAATTGTCCACATCACTTGTTGTGATCTCAGCTTCTTGTCAAGAAATGGATGTAATATAATTTCAAGCAAATGTATCGTTACCACAGAGTAGTATGTATGCATATCTCAAAGTTTTATCTTAAAAAATAGCCTACAGACCAAAAACATCACATTCCATTTACTCTGTAGTTACAGATCGGCCTCAAATTCATATCACAAGTACTCGTTTTCCAAAGTCTCCAGTAGTTTATTATGTAATTATGGGGTGCATTGACTTGCCTGAATGCACATAGACTGACCCTTAGGCTTTACTCAAGATTCCCAGACCCTCCGCCCTTAAGGAAAATAAGGATAGACTCCTGAGGTTCTGACGCCAGTTGTCGGAGTTAGAGGTGGAGGGCCAGGGACCGAGAACAGGGGTAGACCAAAGAAAGAGGGATACACCCTGAGAAATAATGATTACAAGTGTGGAGATATGATGAGGGGTGTGAGGAGTATTTTAACTACCCTACTACTGTAACTAGAGATCAAGGGGTGTGTGATGTTCATTGCGATGCTGGCTGTGATTTGCCTAGATAAAACTAGATAAAAGAAGTAGGGATTTGGCTTGTGCTGGGGCGGAGGGGATGGTGAGAAAGCTGTAGTTGCGAGACAATGACGCAGGACAAGGAGAAAAAGGTAAAGAGGTAGAGGAGGTTGATATAATATAGCACAGAAAATGGGAGACTGTTATAAGGGTTTAAGTTGTGGGAGAACTCAGTGTTTGGAACCATGTATCACGGCATCATCACAAGCCCACGACCAGCCGCTACGTTTGGAACGGACTGTGCGGAACCAAGATAGGGTCAGTCTGTGACGAGATGAATATAGGGGGTCCAGTATTTATGAGGATCGCACGGAGGATGTTTGGTGTCATGCCGCATGTGAGACTCAATAGGCGTTCTCCCTGGACCCATGAAAGTAGGTTGAACTGTTAATCAGGGTTGCTTGAATTATCGAACAATAAATTAATTCAATATAGATAAGAAGATATTGGTGTGTTCTGGAGAGCAGCGGTCAGACGTTGAGGCACCGGATATTGGGTATGATCGGAGATTGGAAGTATAACATAGGTAGCAGATTGAAAAAGTCCAAGAGAAAATCCTGACCTTGGTAAAAAACACTCAAAAAATAGTCTTGAAATCCAAAAGGAACTGGTAAATTAGTGGTTAAAAACACCATACAAGAATATCGGAATGCTGGATTCAATTCCCAACCAGTCCATTACTCTCGTTTCACGAAGGGACATCCAAAATCATAAGGATTTCATATCATATATCAAAATAAATTCTTACATGCTATCCTTATTGGGCAGGTGTTATAGAACTCTAGATACTAGATATATGCAGTGGGTTGGGAGACTCCCTGTTCCCCTTCTCCCTGTGGGTTTTATTCGAGGCCTGGATTGAATACACGAAGTATCTGGCAGTTTCTCTCACCATGAGGCATCTTCCCTGAAGTATGACACGTGCTCGAGTCCCCCTCAGGTATTCCTGTACCCAAGCGGAACTTGTCCTTGGTTCAGATCTTGCTCCGGTCAGAGTTTGGATCAACAAAATAACCTCATCGAATCTAATCTAAGTTTTGTTTCAATAACTTCTCCCATTTCTTTTTTTTTTTCACAATACTGAGGATATAAAGGGTAATTTAGACGTATGCTAGTATATAAGCTTCTGAACCCCGCTTCTAATAAGAACAAATAAAAAAAAAAAAAAAAAAAAAAAAAACTTTAGATATAACATAAGTGCATCTATTGCGGGAATTGAAGCCCAAAATGATTCCAATGTATGAAAATGGCTTATAAATACCATAAATATTTAAAGAAGGGAGCATAAACATACTTTAAACAACCATCGAAGCAGTCCTTGTATCTGAGACTCTTCTCGGGAGGTTTTCCGTCATCACCCTGCATCTGCACTTTAATGATCTCAGCATTTTTCCATGATTCCAGAGATTCTACAAGGTGCAAACACATACATGGCACTATTAGCACAATCCTCCTGATAGAAAGGACGGTGCGCACCCATATATCAGGAGAATGTGAAAGCACCTCATCGACCATCCGTTAAACAGACCCACATATTAGTATCAGCATGAACCCCCAACGTCAAATAACATACAATGGTCCTCTCAGAAAGTATATCAAATACTTACCTGCACTTCCTATACTCCCTTCTGTACAGAACAAGCTGGCCTATGCTGCCACATATTAGAGTCAACATCACATCCCGAGTCAACCAAAGTAGAGTCTTCTGCAGAATCCCAACACCTCAAACACTCAATCACATCAAGAATTTCCTACTCGTACCGTGCGCATAAAAAACCATACAGTTAGTGAGTAATCTGGCACAAGCTTCACAGAGATCCCCCAGGAATGAAAGTATGGTCCATTCTCCAAGGGATGTTTTAGATTTACTTTGGTGAGGGGATGCCTAATGTGTCCTGCGACGCTGGCCTGATGGCGGGCAGGGATGGGCAGATGTAGTTTCAGGGATATCGCAATTATTGTCAACCATAATCCATACACCATTCTGTTAGTTGGTGTGGCAGATTAGATTTTGTATGTCGTGAAACAGCCTTAACTCACCGAATTCAAGAAGACCCGTTCCAAACCCATTGCTCCATCAAGACAGACCTCCTGTTTCATCCGTCCACCAAACAATTGTAATCTGATTATATCAAATGCCACTTGCAGGGACACCTCAACCCATATGCACCAGGGGAGGAACTGTCAATATGTCCAATTCTTTTCTTTTTGTAACTAACAAAGTATATTTGATTCTCCTAATGTACTTGTATGCAATCTACTCATGAGACCTGTATCATGCTCCCTTTCCATCATCATATGACCTGTTTTCTCACTAATTCCACTCACATGCTACCGGCCTCCATTATATGTTCCGGCCCATTCAGATGTTTCGTAGATATATAAATTTTGTTAGACCTACTCAACCATTGAACTGGGACCAAGTTTATTCGGTACGCTACACGGATTCCATTTGTTTATCATGATCTTGGATCACGATGACATGCCATCGTTGGGGTTAATCACAGAGTTCACACTTGAACTAGTAATGTTGTATGTGTGATGTAGAGTGTCAATGACAGGGATGTCAAACAGAGATAAGGACCCAAGATTCCCAGAGTTCCCATAGTTCTATCCAGTCTCGCGATGATACCGAGCCAATAATCAATCTTATGGGAACCATTGAGACAGCAGGATCGGCTCGGCAGGGTCAACGAGAAGCCTCACAAGGTATCTCGGACTGAACTTGGCATTCACATTTTCCCATATACCCCATCGCTGAACTTTGATCGAAAAACCTGCACGCTAGCTGAAATCCTCTTCTTATCCTTCTCTTAGGTATATACACAAGCGCTCCTGCCATACTCCATATTCTGTGCAATCTAGAACACCCTTCCTCCCACTTGATTACCACCCACTCGCAATTTGGGACGAGAAGGGCTCTTTCTCAGAGGAAACATGATTCACTGGTTCACTACTACATTTGCGCTCTACATTTTCTCCACCCTCGCCACGTCCGTAAGGTGTACGATATACAATAATTTTATATGTTTCCATTGTATCTCTATCGTCTAAATTCCAAAACAGACATCTGTATGGTAAATCAAGCCAAAAACGAATACAAATTGCCGACGAATCTGTTGGAACGAGGGGCGGAAGGAGCGGGAAAGGGGAGAGGGGGATAGCGGTAGAGCGGGATGGAGAGAGGCCGGCAGCGGGAACAGACGGATAGAGCGGCCGAGGAACATAGAGGGGACGATTCCAAGACACACGAACAGTTAGTAAAAATCCATAGACACATCACCGATACAAATCACACAATATCACGATACGGAACGGACAAACGAGCGATCATTTACGACGAATACGCACGAACGAAGGAGATACAGGAACCGGATTAGAGGGCAAGGCGCGAAGAAGTAGAGCAGGGTCAACAGAGAGAAGATTTATGGTGGACAATAGGAAGGACTTACGCGATGAGGACCGACACACGATCATGCCAAGACGCAATAACGCTGTTATTGAGGGAGATATGATAAGAGGTTAGAGGAAATTCCGACTGGGGTAGGATCTAGGGAAAGGACTCACACGGATGTTAAAGATTTCGCGCATAGCATAGTTTAGTAGATAGCATGGTCGATGACGTGGAAGGGGAATCAAGAAATAGGGCGGCGACCCTGCATCCGGATCTATAACGCCGGTGCCGCATTAGGAAAACTTTATTTTTCATGCCATATTTCACTTAGATATAAAAACTAGATAGTTACTAGAACGAAAATCACTTCTAGTCCCATCCGTGTTTCGATCGATCGCTGGACTCAATGTTTGCGTGTGCAACAGAGTCTTCGAACCAACGAATATTTCAATCATCTTGTCAAGTACCCGGACACGCCGGGATAATCTCCTTAGGTGTAGTACACCGTGTCTATAGTGTTTTCTCTCACACGCCTCTGCATTTCGAGCATCCCACAGCACTTATTTCCATCCGACCGACTACGCGCCATCTTTCCGGATCAGCGCCTAAAGATAACTCGTCGGCCATATCACCGCATATACAAGAATAATAAATCACACACGTACAAAGGAAATACAGAAAACATATCAAAGAATAACACATAGCTACGCCACCATTTCCCCCGACTTTTAACTTTTAGAATCCATGTAAATTTATACATCTGTGAACTCAAAGATCACGATTCAATGGTTTTTTAAGTTGTCATGCTCATATCCAAGAACGAAAAGTTGATATTTAAAACCACAGCCAGAAAAGAATTCACTCCCAAAATGGTATCTCCGTCCATGGTACCTCCTTCCTGCCCACCGTTGACTCCAAACGCTACATGGGTTCGAACAGCTGGAAATGGGGCATGTGAAGTGGTGTTTGGTTGGTGATAACC
>QLPI01014458.1:0-14084 GCA_003314275.1 Chroogomphus rutilus | reverse complement strand
CTGCTGTAAGGGCAACCCTCTTACAGCCCCGAGGTATATCTCGGAGGCAAGCTAAGCAGGGGGAATCCAAAGATCATTTAATTATCTACTACCTAAATACATGTGGAGTCCTCACCTAAGCAGGGGGAATCCAAAGAGGAAAGTCTAAGGATCCCGCTGCTGGTGAGCCCCTTTTATACTCTTTATATGGGTGGTCCATGCACTAGCTTACAAATCAATACATCGGAGTTTGTAGAGCCAATCTCTTGGTACTAAGTCTGAGGCTCAGGTATTTGCTCCGAGTTCTAGTCATCATGTGTTAAGACCTTTCTGTCTCCACTCGGTGGTTTCTGGGCCTCTTAGCCTCGGAGTTGGTCGGAGTTGGAAGTAGGACTTCGGACCTGTATCAGGCCTCGGAGCTGATCGGAGTTTGAAATGGGACCTCGGAGTTGGATCGGAGTTTAAAGAGGGTCGTCCCCTGACAGTGACACCTCTTGCCTTGTTGGCCTTGGAGAGAGTGGTGCCTTTCAACTGACCGCCACTCCACACCTCGGCCGCATACCACTTTGGCATGTGTGACACACGCTCTGCACAACATGCCCACCTTCATTGCTGGTCTGGGACAGGCTTGAATCAGCCACGACCTCTGTGTGCATGCCACCGAACACGAACCGATCAACTTGATACCAGGACGAATTGGCCATCAATGTAGGCAGGGTCTTGCTCAAGTTGAGTGTAGTGGTATTATTGGAGGAGTGGATGCATTGGGACGAGTGTGGATGTCAGCTGATGTGGAGACCAAGCTTGAGGTGTAGAGTGTGGAAGGAGAAGGGAACCGTTTTGTGACCCAGAGAGGGGGTAGGCTAGACCGGCATATCATTGTGTGCATGATCCAAGGTCGATATTTGCGCATGGCCCTCCTCCAAGCCAAGCTCTCCCGGTCAACCGTCTGTCACCCACGCATGTCTGCACCGCCCCTTGAGAAGACTGCACACCACCTTGCATATTGCGCCAGCAACCGTCGTTGGCACCGTTTCCGCGGAGTCCTGCCGTGGTACCAACACTGACCGAACAGTGGTATTTAGATGGGCTGCCCATAGGCCCTCCCTTCTCGGCGTGATATCTTGTGCGACTGCCACAGACCCTGCGATCCACCTGATACCACCATGGGCCATTTACGTGCTTGAACAAGCTACGATGACCCCACACACACAACCAAACCGATGCGTATCTGGGTTCGACACGTATCATATCGCACGGCTCATGCTGTACGACCGCTGCCGCTCCCTTGACGTCCGCTTGCCGTTTCATCCGCACGTGCTGTCGACAGGGTTGGCGACCCACCGTGATTCGCTCGCCGCCAACGACGTCCGCTCGCGGTGCCAATGCCCTTATGTCCGCCTGTATACAGTTGCAGTCCTCAACAACCGGGCTGGCTGCAGAGACCCTCCTTTTTCTCCCCCCCACCATGTAGGCATTGTCCAGCAGCCCCGAGGCAGCACTGCCGCAGTCATTCTCCACCGCCGCTGCCGATTCCGGGAATGCCTCAGGGAGCTGCTGGCTCGATGACCCCTTCTGGTTGTTCCCTGTGGCCGCCGACCATCGAGCAGTATCGCCACACATGCCGCATGCCGGTTGTACCCGCAACACGCCCTCTGCCACAGAGAACTTGAGTTGGGCCAGGGTATAGGCCCCTCGACCCCTCGCACACATGCCGTGTTTGCCAGCGCTCCATGCTGTGCCTATGTGGCCCTTCGAGCCCCATCCCATCATGCCGATCGTCACTGCACAAGGCGGCCTCCCCCATTGTAGGTCCCTGTCACGGTGACCTTTCTGACCTGCGCCATCATGCTCGTCTAATGGGCTCGCGGTTATTCCCCACCGTCGCCGACTCTGCGCACGCCCCAGGGGATCACCTAAGCCCCGCAACAACATCCCCAACGACGCAAACCCTCCGCGGTGACTCCATCCCCTCGTGCTACCACCCTGGTTGCCATCGTGCCGTCCCCGTCGTGGCCGATGCCGAGTTGCACACGCGCACCCTCTCACCTGCCTTCAGGTGCCTAGCGCAGTCACCACTGCACGTGCCCTCGCTCGCATATTGGATGAGGATGGCCCGCCTACGCTGGATCAACGCGTGACCCAGCACGCGTTGACGTCATTGCAGGATTGTCCACAGCATCCTCATATCGACGCCTGAGCAGCTGCTGCGACCGATTCTGTGCTCAACATGCATTGCCGCCCGACCCACTCTCATGTGCCCGTTGCCGTCGCTGGTCTCATACGGTCCTACTGATGTTGCGTCCCCACACGTCGACCTCCCACGTCTCTGACAACCCATGTGTCCACGTGCATCTGCCCACATTTCTGCATGCACGCCTTCACCACTCGTCCGCTCGTGTCCACGTACGTCTGTGTGCTGTCCGCCTCCATGACCATCCCCCACCATTGCCACCAGTTCCAGGAACATGCTGGGAAGCCACGCTTGCCATGCAGTTTGGTCTCCGTGCTCACACACCCGTCATCATCGTTCTGACTGCTGCCGCTCGCTCTGGACGATGTCCGTTCGTGTCCTTGCGTGTCAACCTCTGCATTCCCGCTCATCCGTGTTCAACACGCATTGTAACTCGACCGACGTGTACTAGCCGTCTCCACCGCACGTGCCGTCACAATAATAGACGCAGGCATTGGCGAGATGCCGCTGGTTCATTCATCGCCAACGACGTCTGCCAATGCTTGCACATCTGCCCGCAGTCATTCCCATGCATGTTCGTGCCGTCTCCGATTTCGGGGACATCGAGAAGCCGCATAAGCCGTGTTCATTGCGCAGCTTGGTCCACACTGGCGTTTGCAACGGTTGCCCATCACGTCTCAAACCCACGTGACATGCTCCCTGCAGCGTTCTGGTCCTTGTCCTCGACCGAGGTTGTGCCGAACGAGCCGCAATGGCCTCATGCAACTAGGTCGCTTGCAAAGCCTCTCTTCAGCGGCACCCTGTGTCATCTGCCGAGGTCACCAACTCTGGGGATACTCCAAAAGGTCACATAAGCCACGCTCATCGGTAATGCCGCCTGCTCTGGCCCTCTCGGCCCCTTGTTCTCAACGCTCGAGTTGACTGCCAAGTCTGAGGAGAAGCATTACCCGTTCCATATCCTTAGCCATTGCAGGCATAGCTGAATGGGTATGCTCATGTACTCATTTGGTGGTCATCTCAGGTGCCCTTCGGCAGGCTCTATACATCAGCTAGGTATTCCTTGTGTGTATTTGGTGGACCAGGTGTGTCTATGCCTATGTGTCGGGTCGCCACATTCTAGAGAGGGGGTAATGTCAGGGGACTACCAGTTTATTCCTCTTTTCCTTCCTTTATTCCTTTTATCTCCTTCATTTCTCTTATCCCTTTGCTTATATTACTTCTTTAATCATTTCTCTATCTTCCCTTCTTATATGTTTGCTGTAATCCCTTCCCCTTAATCTTCTATTGTCTTCTTTGCTGCCTGTGACAGGCTTGTTATGTCATAGTCACTGTAGCTATATAGTTGCTGCTTAGGTAAGGGGGTCCTCTGGTTGTTCTCTTCTGGACCTCCCTGCCAGGTAAGCAGCTCGCATGTATTTAGCTACATTGTCTTTTATATACTTACTTCTGGACCTCCCTGCCAGTGTCTGGTAGTGCCTGTGGGTAAACTTAGGTTTCGAGTCCCTGGGTTAGGCCCTGGGTAGGTCACAGGGCTGGGTGGTGTCCCGCTGTTGGTCTCCCAGCAGGTACTGGAATCAGTACCCGAGTAGGTTGCCCTTACAGATGGCATGAGCCTATAACACTGCCACATCAGCATCAATGTCCCACAGGCATCGCAGTTTGTCTTCAAGACCTCCTTTAGATTCCACCGATGACACCCCAGAGAGGAAAAATGGGAAAGAATTCTGAGACTTCCCGAGGGTTGAGGATCCGTGTTCTCCATTGAGGAAAGACCCCTTCCAGTTCTGTGAACACCCCCGTTTTATAGGCAAATGAACCATCAGTGCTTATCAATCAAAGCATCCCAGGAAACAGTCAAGAAGCTCCCACAGTAATGTCCATCTTAATTACCGCCTCAATTAAGCTTAGGACCTCAAGGGCTTGGTCCTAGTGGAGGGATACTGTTATGGCCCATGCCACTAATAAACCTACATTAAACCCTACAACCACCCATACTATTTCCGGGACCTTTCTGACCGCTCAAAGCCTGAATAACCACCCTCTGAATTCCGATTCATCAATCCAAGGTTCCACGTTTCTGAACCTCTGAAGATTCCGGAGCCAAGGTTCCAAACCTCTGAAGATTCTGGAGCCAAGGTTCCGCTCCTTTGATAAACGATGTGCAGGATCATCGCATACCTCACTCCCTTGTTTTTCATTCTATATTGCCCCTTGTACTCTCTTCCCCCCCTTGTCTTTACTCGGCAAAAGACAGTACAAAGACTAGATACATGTATATAAGTCACCAGTCGACTGGACTATTCGCCAGTATGAATATCGACTTAATTCTGTGTTGTAGCTTCCGATTCAGTTCTGGTAAACTCTCTAAGTTTCTGAAATTAGGGACAGATGATCGAGGAGGGCACAACACATAAGTTGAAGCCAAGTCCCTGTGACCTCAAACCACTTGTACCACCCTATACCGTGAACAGTCCTAAGACCCCTGGCACTTCCCGTCTTTCTGCCCCTATTCCGATTCCGATCATGAATCCGTGACCTTTATCCCCTCTGCCTCCAGAGTACGAACCCCCCTTTGGAAACCATTCAGAACCCTCTGAAAACTTTTCTGGAAGCCTCTAGCTAAGCACCGACATGCAGATTTAACAGTACACATATGTGTCTCCCCTATAAGCAATCTCCCCCTATGTTGGTACTTTGTATCCCCCTCTCCCTAGTTCATCTCCGAGAAACAAGGAGATAAAGAAATGTACTACATGGTGGTAATTATGGAATGATAAAAAAGAAATGAGAACTACAAAGAATTGATGCAACATGTTAAAATGATAATACATTTATTATACAAATATCTGTTTCTCAATAAAGATGTCTGCAGGATTGAGTGTTGACTTGACATAGTGAGGAACTATGCTGCCGGCATCAATTTGTTCCTTCATATAGTGGTAATAAACGTTGATGTGTTTCGTCCGATTATTAGTTATATCATTCCTAGAAAATAAGATAGATGACTGATTATCGGTAAAAATAGGAATGGGGGTGAAAGTGTGTCCAAAATCCTCCCCAAAATGTATGAGCCAAATGGCTTCGATGGATGTGAAAGAACTGGCAACAAGTTCTGACTCTATTGTGGATCGAGTGATGAGCTTTTGCTTTTTGGATGCCCAAGAGATGGGGGCTCTATTAAATGTGAATATCTACCCTGAGGTGGACTTCCTGTTATTGTGATCTCCTGCAAAGTCTGCATCAGTGTAACCAGCAATGTCATGCACATACATACCCCTCCACTCCTATGCCTTCTCTCATGTATAGTATCCCATAGTTGTTTGTGGTTACTAAATAGCAGACAATTCGGTGAGTGGCCTCCCAATGAATGGCTGATGGATTAGATACAAATTGTGTGCATCTATTTGTTGCATAGGATATATCTGGCCTAGTACAGATGGAACAGTAGTTGATCTTTATTCTAATTCTATTCGTTGTGGACAACAACCACATGCTCTGCATACCTTATTGTCCCACATTCCTTATTCCACATGTCGCTTCTTAACCTATATAAGTAGGACATGGATGTACATACTTCTTCATTCTGGGTATCGACTAGGCTTAGGCCCTTCTACCTTCTTCTCTTCTGTTAAAGTCCTTGACTTGAGCCGGCATCCTCAGCTTCCCCCCAAGTACCTGTCTGTTGTAAATACAGTGGCACGCACGGCAAGTAGGGCGCAACGCACGAGTACATTGAAGCCAATGCCACTACTCTTGGCCTGCAGGACTTGGCCATAGTCTGCCCGACCTTTCGACAACACCCCTCGGCAGTACCGAAGTCCGTCAGTATCTGACGCTTGACAAGAGGTCGCAAATGGGAAAGGGCAAGCTGCGGTAGCATATGTCGATGATGCCAACCTTTACTCAGAGGGCAACACCTATGAAGAAGCATACGAGGGCTTAAAGGAGATGTTAACTAAAGAAGGAGGGGCAAGAGAATGGATGCTGACTCACCACTCTCGATTCGAAAAATCAAAATTTGCCATAGTAGGGTTCTCGAGATGGCGGATAGGAAACCCCACATGGCCAGGTAAAACTATGTGCAAACCAAGACCCGACTTCATCTACGAGGACGCCGTTGTCCAGCCAACATGCTCACACAAATTCCTGGGGATCTTCCTTGACCAGGAGCTACGGTGGAAGATACAAGAGGAGAAGGCAGTTGCAAAGGCAGCTAAGTGGACATTACTTGCACGCAGATTAACTAAGCCATCTACAGGAGTATGTGCAACATACATGAGACAATTATACAATGCAGTAGCCATACCCAAACTCGCATATGCCGTGGATGTCTGGTATATGCCAGTACAGAAAGGCACAAAGGGAGGAAGGCCACAGGGTCTGTAGGAGTGACACAAAAACTGACATCTATACAATGCATGGCCACCATTGCGATTACTGGAGCGATGCGCACAACTGCCAGCGATGTACTAGAGGTCTTGGCTAATGTCCAGCCAATTGAACTCCTCCTCCTAGGCACCTGCTACAAAGCCGCCAGCCGCATAGCAGCCCTCCTCAAGTCCCATCCACTCTACCACCCTGCTGGCATCTGCGCCCGACACTTGGTCAAGAGACACCCAGCACCAATGCATAGAATCCTCCATCGTTTTAACCTTGCCCCAGATGAACTCGAAGTTATTAGGCCTTTTACCCATGCTCCTGACACACCCAGACACTATACCACTGAGATAGCGGCAACGAGGGAGGAGTCTAAGGAGGCAGATGAAGGGAATATGGTTGATGCCAAAGTATATGCTGATGGCTTGGGAATGGGAGACAATGCGGGAGCCGCTGCAGTGCTGTACAGGGCAGGGAGGAAGATGGCCACCCTGCAATACCACCTGGGCCCGCTTGCAGACCACACCACATATCAGGTGGAGGCAATTAGAATTGTCCTGGCGCTGGAGCTACTGAACCAGGAGAGAGGCATTGGGAGAGCATGCATCCTCCTTGACAACCAGGGGGTGATCCTAGCGATGAGAAACATCAGACCCAAACCAGCACAACATCTCATAGGGCATATCCATGACATGGCCAACAGGATCACGGCACCCTCATGAAGGCGCAGAATGGACCTCAAGATTGTGTGGATCTCAGGCCATGATGAAGTGGAGGGCAACAAAGCAGCAAACCATGTGGCGAGAGAGGCAGCAGCCAGGGACAATATCCAGATAAGCAGACTCCTACCATTCCTTAGCACTGACACACTCCCACGTAGGCTGGCTGCGGCAAGACAAAAATTTAAAACGGACAATAGGCTCAGCTGGAAAGAGCAGTGGAAAAGGTTGCCCCAATATGCACGAATGGCAAAGATCGATGACAGCTTACCCTCTAGCACCTACCTCAGAGACACGGCAGGGCTCACCTGCGCACAGAGTAGCCTAATCACACAGCTACGCACAAGCCATGCCCCGCTCAATAGGCACCTCCATCGAATCAAGCAGACACCGTCCCCACTGTGCCAAGCATGCTGCGATGCTGATGAGACGGTCCACCACTTCCTCTTTGAATGCCGGGCACATGAGCATGCATGCCACACGCTGAGGCAGAAATTAGGGAGGAAATCATCGTCTATTAAGGAACTACTAGGGGTAAAGGAGTCCATGCTAGCCCTGCTGGGCTATGTAGCGGCAACTGGAAGATTGAGAAACCAATTTGGTGATGTTGCCCCACTGCCCTCTTAAAGAATTAAACAACTAGTATGACAGAAGAATAGGATACAGGGCTACAGACGTAGGAACCGAGCCACCGGTGACAACCACGAAACCAAAACACGCTCCACCACCAAACACCTGCTCGCGCAGCGACACATATCAACACACCGTAGAAGGACTAAGAAGAAGCCCATGGCCGCTTCCGACTCTTTGACTACAGCACTCCCACCCATCTTGCCAGCCTGCCTCAGCGGCCAAGCACTTATGAAGCCAGACCCTCCACACAATCGAAATGCAACCGGAGAAAAATAGTACTCACCTCACAAGAGGGGGGTGGGAAATGGCTCAAGGAGCTGGGCTGATGGCGGGCATGGGGCTCGTCGTCAGTGCACACGCCCACTCGAGGATATATTAGTACAACATGCATAGCGACCAACATAGGCCTAGCCTGGGGTCGAAAAATTGAAAAAAAAAATTTGATCTTGAAATTGTATTAGGCTTTAAATGGAAATATATTCTTCAAGTTGAGTTTCTCATCAAATTTTGAACCTGTTAAAAATGCTAGAAAGATTCAGATCCTGAAAGCAAGTGACTTCACGGAAAGAAAAAAAGAGAATCCAAGAAAGGGACACCACAGAGACCTGGATGAGAGATGGTGCAAGACAAGACACATGTCAGAGTTAGTACCGGAGTGGTCAAGGTCCATGAGTGTGACGGAAGCAAACGGGCAGAAACAGCAGTATAGTTGCAACAGCAGAGAATTAGGGAGATGGATGAGGTTGTTTAAGGAAAGGCCTTACAAGCAGAAAGACTTGTAAGAGTCACAGCAGACAAACTGCAGGCGAGAGCAAAATCAAAAGGCATTGACAGGAAGCAAAGGACAGATGGAACAAAATAACCAATACGAGCAACCAACGGCGACTTTTGCCACGTAAATTAAAATTGATGTCTGGTTTCCATAAGTGGCACCAATGTGGCCAAGGTCCAAGAAAGGAGAGAAACGGGTACACAGCAGGCAAGATCGAGAGGTTTTCATACAGGGAGAGAGTAGAGAGCACTAGGAACGTTGATAACTATGGCCGAGATCAGCTTGCTTTGATAGCAGACAACAGAGATGGAGAAGGTAAGAAGAAGTGACACAAGAAGCCTTGTGATGCTCACCTCCAGATAAAGAAACAAGATTATGTCCCAGACTTGCATCGCTGTCCCTGTATCCTACAAGCAGACTAAATGTGGTAGTAATACTTAGCAGAGCGCTGCATTGGCTGTCAGCGGTTACTTGAACAAGTAGTAAAGAGTTTAAAACTTGCATGAGAACAAGGAACGACGCTCCCAGTGCGGTATTGCTAGCAGAAAAGAATGTCGGAAGAAGCAGGATGCTGAGTGCCAAAGCTGCACAGTTCAGTGGTATGGAGAAAAGAAGTAGTACTCGCAGAGAGATAATGGGAGCTCACCATGGACGTCGGTGAGAGCCACTGAAGAGGAAAAAACAAAACCCCCCATTAAATTGGGACAACGTCGAAGAAGTGACCATAAATGAGTAGAATGGCAGGCAAAGGAATTCTTGACGAAATACCAAGAGAGGCAGATTTGAAGTAGGTGGCGTGTTTGAACAAATGGAGAGATTGGTGTGGCGATCGATTGTCGTGGTCGAAAATGAAAAGTGGTGAGAGAAATAATAAAGTAACGCGAGTAGTACTGCAGAGAAATGGGTGGGAGATAATGGCAAATGCAAGAGGACCGAAGTGAGGGCCTGAATGGAGGGGTACTTTTCAGCTCTGCCTTGTACAGCACAGGGCGGTGCCTCGTGGCCGCAGACCAAACTTTGCAACCACAATCACCCCCCGGTTCTCATCAGACATCAGCTTCTTTGTCAAGTCAAATATCACATTTTTGGCCTCGCCTACTACTCAAAAAATTATTCAGATGCATATTACATCAACTTTAAATTCACTTACTCCACAAGAGTACCATTGAAGTCTGGCTAATCTCAATGAACTACATCACCGTCCCTGGGTTCTCATCTTTTAGTCATTCTAAATTTATATGCTTCACCTTGGGCTGAATTTGCTTCATTTATTCCACTATCAACAAGGAGAGAGAGAGAGAGAGAGAGATTCAATTAACGTGCTCGAAGCGCGAGGCACTTAGGTACACTAGTATACATGTGTCTAGTCTAACGCTGTGTGAACATGGAATTGAGAGGCAGGCAGGACAAGGGATAACAAAGCTAGCTAAAAGGCTAGTGCAGATGAAGTCTGGTCCCTGTGGGTACAGTGGACAGGAAGTATGGTTGTAAACCTCCGTGCTTTGAAGATGGTTGCATCTCCAGAGCTTAGTCTCTTGCCATGGAGGGGTACTGACGTTAGTTCCCTAATGCCGGTCAGAATTCCCCATACTTCCAACTCAGAGCTGCAGAAGCTACATGCAGCAAAGGGTGTTTAAAAGTAAAGCAGAGGTGGAGTTAGGGTTTTGTCAGAGAGACTGGGGTGCAGCTGGGGAGGCGATTGAGGGTGTGAAAAACCCTCATGGATTGTTAAACCAGCAGAAAACGAGTGCCATTGGTGTTGCTTGTTCTGTGCTAGATGTCAGCATGATGCATAGAGCAGTAGCAAAGAATGCTTAGGTGTGGTCTGAGTCTGATGCAATGTCCATGTAATCTTTGAAACATCCAGTACTTTGGATGTATTGGAGGGATGTATTGGAGGGTATGAGGGATTGTCATAGGATCTCCAAGTAGTCTTGGTCAGTTTGGCAGAGACGGGTATGAGGGAGCAAGCTCGAGAGGCATCATTAGGGCTACGTATCGGATATATAGGGTACCAGTTTGTGGAGGCGGTTGTGATAGTTGAGTTAGGGTAGATGTACGGTTCTTGAAGTAGGAGTATATCCCATTTTGATGGATGCGTAGTCGATCTTGTGTGATATTTTTAGACATGGGGTGTGATGGGGGAGGTGGGCGGTATCTGATTGATTAGTGGTCCCTCTGGGGATGGTAGGGGGTTGGAGAGGGGGCATGTGCATATATCTCTATGTCTGTTGGGAGTGTAGCTGATATCTGCAAAAGAAGAAGGGGTATGAGCTTCAAATTTACCTGTATTATATTCATCATGTCTTGCTTGTGCTTTGAAAATGGTCTTTGCAGCAGGGCAGGACCGAATCCAACTTGCATGTTTACCTTTACAATTGGCGCATCTAGGTTTGTCAGCTGTGCATTTGTGCCTCTTGGGGCAGGGTTGGGTATGCATGCAGGTGTGGTCAGCTGTAAGGTGAGTCCCCACACATCAGCCACATCGTGCCTCCCCGGTGCACCCTGCCACCCAATGTCTCCAGTCTTGATATCAGAAGCATTGGGGGGGGCTGGGGATGTAAATGCTTACATTACATATGATTCCTTCTATGAGAAGCCTGTTTTCAATGGCATAGTTTGCATGAGTTGTGGTTTTGAAGCTAATGAGGAGTGGGCCGGTTTTGTTCTTTTCTCTTGCTTTGGGCCCATCGAGCCAGGCAATGTTAGCGATGTAGGGTGAGTTGGTGCTATGAGCAGAGGGTTCTGGGTCTGGGTTGTCCTCTTCTAAGGTCTGTATCGCTTTGGAGATGTCGCCACCTTCAGGCCATATATTTGTAGGTGCGTTGTGAGCGACTACTGCATAGGCTCGTTGTGGGTAAGATGCTGCCAGGTCAATGACCTTTACCCATTCATTTATTTGTATTCTGGCTCTGTGGGCTCCCTCTGCAGTTTTGAAGGTTAGTGTGATATTACCTGTCGCTGCTCTGGAGATTCCGCATATTGGGGAGTCCAGAGGGCTGTGTTCAGAGTTTTTGAAATGATTTGTTATGATGTTGTTGCAGAGATTTGTGGCCATCGCAGGTTCCTATTTGTGTATTGGGGCGTTTTTGTCAACTGATTTGAGGGATACGAGGATTTGTTTGTTTTGCAGTTCCACGTCCAGTTTTTGTTTTAGAGGGGAGGCTGGGTTTGGGGCATTTTTGTTGAAGCCCGACGCGATCACAGCATATGAGAGGCCTTTGCTGTGCATCGGGTGAGGGATGTGGGTGTTGAGTGTGGTTTTGAGGTCTTGCATCGCTGTGTCTAGATCCTTTCAGGTAATGGGTCTGTCGTCGCTATGTAGAGTGGCCGCCTCATGCAGTAGTTTTGTTATGGTGATAAGCTGTTGGGTACCTTCCTTACCTATTGCATATGCATTGCTGCCAGGTTTTCTGAAGTTGCCAAAGGATTCCATGGTGGCAGCCAGAGCTGAGATGTTGGTTTTGTTGTCTTCAGTTATGCCTCTTGAGGCTAGGATGATTATGGGGTTGCCAGGATCATAGTTGGGTGCAGGTGTGGGTGTCCTTGTGGACCATTGGGGTAGCTGTTGATTGAGTGCCACGAGGTTGGTGCCAGGGGGCAAGGGTTGGGGGGGGGAGAGGAGGAAGGTTTGACATCAAGGAGAATCATGGTTTATGTGGAGGGATAACGGGCACAGAAGAACAGCAGAACAGGGAACGAGAACGATAAAAGCAGAGCAGCAGACTTGGGCCAGTTTTCCACAACTTTAACGCAAAGAGCTGGTTAGAAGACCATGGGAAAGTGGGGGGTTGTGGTGGTATGAGACCAAGAAGCCTTCTATCAACAAGGAATCATATCTGTGTGTCATACAATCTGGGAACAGGGCCCAACATTGGGATGTACTCCTGCCTAACACAAACTGCCAGGTTCTGTCGCCCACTGACCGGCAGGTTTCCTTCTTCCACACCACTTTATTGCAAGATGCCAAAGGTTCAACAGCAACACTCCAATTAAATAAATGCAAACCAAATTCCAATGATGTGAGCGCCCTTGCCCCTCCCTGCATAGTACCAAGCACTCATGCTCATCTACAAGGCAACTACCTGGGAGGGGCCTATGGCAGTACTCCCTTATCCAATCTCTGTCATAAAGTGCCCTACCTCTCTGTGGATTTGAATAGGGTATCTCCTTGTGGTGCTGAGTAAAGAATTATAGAGCTTCCGTCCTTGTCACCTTCAATGTCCTTTGCTGGGCCATTAAATGCTTCAGGCCCAGCTAGTGGCTCTAGGTTATGGGGTGAGTAAAGATCGGCAAGCGGCTCTAGTCTTCAAGCACATCAGGCTATTGGTATTGTTATTTCTCAGGTCCATCTGTGTATGGTGACCAAAATGCCATTTAGTTTTCTGGACAAGTACCAACATGTTTTTCTCCCTCCACTTGGCCATCAATTGCTTCAGGCCCAGCCAGTCACTCTGGGTCATTGGGTAAGTCAGGATGGGCCAGTGGGAGAATATGGCAGTGCACTGCAGGAGGCATTGACAGAACTTTATCAGAACATTGTTTGCTTGCTGGTCGAGAAGGGCACGGATGTAAACAAACAGGATGGTTCTGCCCTATACCAAGCAGCATCATTAGGGAATGAGGACATGGTCAGACTCCTCCTGGATCTGGGAGCAGATGTCAACCTACAGAGAGGAGAATATGGCAGTGCACTGCAGGTGGCATCAACAGAACTTTATGAAAATATTGTTTGCTTGCTAGTCAAGAAAGGTGCCAACATAAACAAACAGGATGGTTCCACATTGTACACAGCAGCATTACTAGGGAAACAGGACATGGTTTGACTCCTCCTTGATCTGAGAGCAGATGTGAACAATCAAGGAGGATTGTTTGGAAGCCCACTTCAGGCAGCTTCGGGAGCAGGTCATGACACCATAGTTTCCTTGCTGCTAGACATGGGAGCAGACATAAATATGCTGGGAGGATACTATGGTACTGCACTACAATCAGCATCATTCATAGGTCACCAGACTACCATGACCTTGCTGATAGAGCAGAGAGCACAGGTGAACTTGTAGGGAGGGAAGCGCAGGAGTGTGTTGCAGATGGAATTGATGATGCGGCACAAAAATATTACTGACTTACTGGCCGAGAAAGGAGCCAACTGTCAGGATTTGGTAACGCCGAAATATCGGTTAAGTCCTGCAAACTGTTCCGGAGTGGCTAGGCTTCAACATGCTCGTGCATTGCACCCTGCTGTTCCATGCGTGTCACTAATTTGGGTAGTGGGAGGAGCCTCATGAGGATGCCGAGGGCGTCGGCTCGAGCGAAGGACTTTTAGGAATAGGAAATGGACAAAGGGGTGCGAACCTGTCATGATTTCTCCACTCCTTTCTCTATTACTTGTTATTGGACTCCGCTACTCCGC
>QLPI01014457.1:0-21098 GCA_003314275.1 Chroogomphus rutilus | reverse complement strand
GCTTGAGAAGAATTCCATTGCATGTTTGTGCATGTTTGAGAACCTAAATGGTGAAGTCAGCATATGATGTTACAATAAATCCATAGGTTACACAGTCACCTACCATTTGTTGTAATTTGATATGCAGATGAAGGTGGAAGGTATGGCTGACAATCTATTTGCTTGTAAATATTCTAGCTAATATATGTATCAATATCCTTTGTTCTCCTAATCTAGCTTCAGTGACATTATGTGACATGTGACATACTGCCTCCTGTAGCCCAAACTCTAACACTCCCACTCTGTGGAGGTGTCAAGTACATGTACTGAGATCCCAGTAATTCAGCAGTGCTGACCGAGCAGTCACCCTACATCTACGTACAAGTGTCCACACCACATGCACATCACTTGGTATGCTGGTCTCCGCTCACCACATCCACCCTCCACATCCCCATCCCCATTCTTTGTCCACTCTTCCTCATTCCACCAACCATTAATCCTACCCCATCCACTCCTCATTCCTTGATCTGCCTCACCTCGGGACTTCCTGTCCTTGTTTTATCCTTGGTTGCAACCATTGGTTTATAGTTGGGTACTCCCTATTATCCTACCCCTGGCCACATTCCTATTATTCTATCTTTTATTGTTCTATCCGTGTTTACATTCCTTTATTCTAATTTTACTCATTGTGGACAATACCCATATGCTCTGCATACCTTATTGTCTCACATTCCTTATTCCACATGTCGCTTCTTAAACCTATATAAGTAGGGCATGCATGTACATACTTCCTCATTCTGGGTATCGACTAGGCTTAGGCCCTTCTACCTTCTCCTTCTCTGTTAAGTCCTCTACTTGGGCCGGCATCATTGGCATCCTCCGAGTATCCCATCTATTGCAAATCAGTGGCACACACGGAGAGTAGGGTGCAACACACAAGTACATTGAAGCCAAAGCCACTACTTCTGGCCTGCAGGACTTAGCTATTCCCGTCCAACATCTCGGCATTCCCAAAGCTTGACAGGAGGCATGCCTTTCAAATAGGATCCTCAATATCCCAACCATGCTCATTCAGTCTAAAATCTTTCTATGTATCAGATGCCATAGAAGAAACTCTCATGTTCTTGTTCTTTCCTTGTTTTCTTCTGCTAGCACTGTTGTAACAAATGGTGGAAGGAATAGGGAGAGGGAAGTGAGGGATAAGGAAATAAGGACAGAAATGCACATTAAGGTGCACATATGCTTGTATAACAGAGAGAAATAGTATAAAAACTGGGAAAAAGAACAAGTATTAGTTAGCATGTAGTAAAAGATAATGTAGCAACTGGACTTACTTGTAATTACTATGCGAGAGATACAAATGGCCGTGACTTAGATGCTAAGTGCCCAGTTGATCAGGAGATGTAAGGGCCAGAAGAGCCAGAATTGTATGGAACACAGAAGGAGACAAAGGAAAACAAATAGGAGGAGATGCAAAGGATATAGGGGAAGAGACTCACACACAAAGGAACAAGAATTGAAGAAACCAGGGCGCATATATGCAGTCACCAAGGACAGATGACTGAGAAATAGGAGAATGAGACACAAGACATAACTCAGAGAGGGAATATTCATCACAAACGAGAAGGGAACAAAGGGAAAAGGAATTATATTCAATGGGCACCACTGACAGGTTCCATTCTCCAAGAAGATCTCATTGGGGCATCTCACAATGGACTGACCCTGCATATGCCTCACAAATTTAGTTAATTACAGATCATTGGACCCAGTGGGGATCATTAAATAGGTGCTATACATCACACTCATGCTGTTATTGAACGAATATATTACTGTGGATCTGTCAGGACCCGGTACTACCGAGGGTACTGTCGGAACCGGCCAAGTCCTGCAGGCCGGTCAGGGTGGCTTGGCTTCAACGTACTCGTGCGTTGCGCCCTGCCTCCTGTGCGTGCCACTAACTTGTAACGAGAACGGATACTCAGGCGAATGCCGAGGATGTCGGCCTGAGTAAGGACTTCTGAACAGAAGGAGGAGAGTAGGGAGGCGTAAGCCTAGTTGATACTCAGACTGAGGAACTATGTACACGTATCAACTACTTATATAGGCTGAGAGGCGGAATGTGGAATAAGGGTGGCATAAGACATGGAAAAAAGAATAAGGTATGAAGACCATGTGGAGGTATAGTCCACAACGATTAGAATAGAATAATAAGAGGGTAAGACAATAAAGTATAAGCGGTGAGATTGTGGGAAAGAAATAGAACAATGAGGAACGGCCGAGAAATAAAACAATAGGGACGTGAGTGAGTGGCAGGGAATAGTGAATGTCCCGTGGGTAAACGAGTGAGGGGAAAGGAAGAGAGTGTAGGGTTGACAAAGAATAGGGATTAGGGAAGAGGGTGATGAACCAGGTGATAAGTCGGGTGTACCAAACCGAAGCCGTACGCCGTAGAATGATGTGAATGGGGGTCGGTTGGTCGGTACTGCCGAGTAAGTCGAAACACGATGCATGGTCGTGACAGGATCATTCACCACGACCAATGCGATCCTCTTGCATACCACCCACCAGCTCCTCAGACCGGTGCTTATACAAGATCCAGTTGCCGTGCATTGATTGAACATAGTGCATAAATTCATGTAGTAAATTAACTACAAACTCCATAGTCACAAATATTTGTACCATAGTAGCTAGTATCATCACTAGTAAATATCCCCCATCACAATATTCTAGAAGCACTGCCCTCTTGATTTTCCTACTCCCACTGAATTTGGGAATCAGATGTCCTAGTTAGAAGTGTCATGTCAACAGTACTATGTGCATATTCCATGAATTCTTGAGCAAGTTCAGCTTCATATTTGTAATCACATACAGGTTGCAGTGTATTTGCCATAAGTGCAAACATATGTGGATTCTCCTTAGTGTACACAACCATATCACTTGATATGTTGATACATTCCTTTTATGGTAACCTCATTATATAATGAAATGAATGACACAGGTCATTCTATTACAACCTTGCAATTACCTTGGAACACTTGCTCCCTGTTATGTTTCAATCCTTGCATTTCTCATCTAGCATAGGAATCCATTTCCTTTTTGAGATAGACTCTTTATAAATAAGGAATTGGTATAAGACCCTGTATGTTTGTTAGTCTGTGCTTCAGTCAGAATATTGACCAAGATTCCCCTGTTCACTTCCATCTCATTTCTGCTTCATTTCTACTTCATATGCCCAACCTTATTATTATAACTAACCTTGTCATTATAACCCTCTTCAATATAAAATTAGGGATATTGAGGTCTGGATGGCATAACACATAAGTTAAAGACAAACCCTACTACAAACCTCACTATTGCTTTGATATTAAGAGATACCATCATTAGAAACTATATGACTATGTCAATTATGGTTCTTAACAAGAATCAGTTTACTAAGTAGGACAATCAACTAGTTAGGCTGAAACTAAATGCTTATACCAGACTATCAATAGCTGCTAAGAATTACTAAGTTACAGTGTCACACTTGGACAAGTGGGAAGGAGATGAGATGAATTGACTACTTCAAAGGGGCAGGAAGGCCACCTTATATACTAACTTACAGGCTGATTAATAAGCTAAAGTATCTCCTGACTGATCTAACTAATATGGAAAGGCTTCCAGTTACTGGTAAAATTTTATAGAAGGATATGGAAGGTACTGGAAGCCTAAAGAAGTTTCTAGATTTATTCCTGGTAACTTTTCCTGATTTAGTAATAAATAAGCTCTTTAGACCAGATTTTAGCATATGATTCAGAGCAGAGAGAGTATATAGACATCTTATAGCATTATTATAATATTTGTTTAAGACAAGGAGTGTCTTAGACTAATATTTGTGTGTTCCTAAAAAGACACCAAGAACTTAGTTCTGAGCTTGAAACTAATTATGGTCTAATTGTCTGGTAAGCAGAGCTTGAATTTTGGGCCAAATTTTTGATAGTGAATAATAGAGACTGAATTAGAGTAATTGGGAGCATCAGAAGGCATTATGAAGCACCAGAAAGGTTTGTAAAGGCCTAGGAAGGAATATTTGAATAGAAGGTAATTAGTAAATAAATGCTAATTATTGCAGATAACTATCTTACAAGTAAGAGACTATTGTTTTTATACTTTTAATCTTTTGTGATATTTTTAGCTTTTGCTATCACAGTAATCCTGTCACTAAGATATATCTAACATAACCCAATGGTCATACTTGAGATTCCCAGATCCTTGGGCCCTCAAAACAATAGGAATAGACCTAAAGATCTGAAACTAGATGCAGGGGTCAAATGTAGAGAACTGAGGACTAAAGAACAAGGTAGAGTAATGCAAGGAGATATGCCCTAAGACAGGCTTATTAGAACTAAGACAAAGCAACTCAGTCCTGGAATATGCCTGGACTAAATACCTAAATCTTGGCTCAGGTACAAAGAGTCTGGTACAATGGTTATAAAGTTCTTCAAGGGCTATCAGGGTATGATCCATTTCAGATACTAAATTGATTCCAGTCTAGTTCACCTGATTATGTAATGACAAACCTGAGGGTTATACCTGAGACTTATATGCCTTCAGAACTTCCAGATAGCCAGGTACTAACCCCTGAGGTCTGAGACTAGATGGGGATCTTTGAGGTTGAGAGCTGATGATTGAGAGCAGAGATAAGCCAAGGTGAGAGGGATATAACCTAAGACAAGCTCACTTATTCTAGGCTCAAATTATTTAGTCCAGGACTGATATAGCTGAACCAAGCATCCAAATATTGGCTCAGGTACCAGGAATTTGACTCCGGAATCACTAGACATGTATAGTAGGGGTTTGTATACTTTTGAAACCAATTGAGGGGTAAGGTATATTGAGAAAGAAGGTATAGACAATGGGTATATAGGTCAGAGGACTCACTAGCAAGGGATTATAGGTTTTCATGTAATATGTTAGGGCATGGAGTATGTAGTATGTGTTAGGTATACAGTATATAGTATGTTAGGGTATGGAATATATAGAATATCAGAAAGACCAAGGAGAGGATAGGAGATATAGCAGGATATAACAGATGACTATCAGAACCAGTAGAATGTTGTAGATTCAGCCAGGGATATACCTTCTTCCCTACCTCTCTCTTACTCAGCATCTCTAGTCCCATAACCTACACCTGATATGTATATATTCTGATCCTCATATGTCATACATCTACCAACATACCTAACACATAGACATTATATCTATATGACAGATATTCCATATATGCAACATATACACATATCATACGTACATGCACCCCATTCTATCCATCCCTACTCCTAACTGCCTGTATTACATATGCTGAATTTATATCACCAGTGTCTCTCAAATGCATTACCAATGGCACAACCTATCTATCTCTAGGCAGGGCCATGTATTAATTCACAGAATCTATTCTAGGCTCAGACTCCTATGAAATTGGTATATAAAGAAACACATATATTAAACCAAATTAATCAATCCGAAAAACATATTTTCCTCCATTTCCTTTGTCCTCTCCTAAAATCAAATAAATTATAGTTCAATATTTTCTACATAGAGCCCCTAGAAGAGCCTATCCAAAGCCAGCAGAAGCTAATAAAAGCTTAGCAGAATATAGCAGATGTCAGAGGATGACTGTCAGGGGACAGCCTCCTGCCCACTGAGGGCTATTCTTTCTTATTCTTTTCTAGTATATCTTTTATTGTCTATCCTCCTCCCCCTATTAATTCTTTAGTTTAATTCTTATCTGTTTCACTGACTGTGACATGACTTACTCATGTCACAGTCACTAGCTATATAGTTGGCTGCTTAGGTAAGGGATCCTCACCTCATTCTCTTCTGGATCCCCTTACCAGGTATGCATCATATTGTATTTAGCTTACTTCTTTCATATATATTTACTTCTAGATCCCCTTACCAGTGTCTGATTGGCACTGTGGGTAGGCTAGGGTTCGAGTCCCTGAGTCAGGCCTAGGGAGAAGGCCAGGGCTGGGTGGTGTCCCGCTGGTTCTAGCTCCCAGCAGTTGCCCAGGAATCAGTACCAGCGTGAGTTGCCCTTACAATGACCTGCTTTCCAGACTGAATCGAAACCAAAGAGTAGAACATAAAGGGGCTGTTATGGCCCATGCCCCTCAATAAACCCATTCCAGTTCCCATAACTGCCTGCACCCTTTTTGGGGAGTTTTCCAACCATGATTAATAAGAACAGTCCTCTGACTGCCTTTCTATAATTCCATCTCAATAATCCAAAGTTCCACAATCCTAAATTCCTGGGATTCCATAACCAAGGTTCCACCCTTGTGGTAGGCATCTAAAAAAGAATCACTGTATACCTTGCTCTCTTATTCTTTCTTTCTATTGACCCCTTGTATTTCTCCTCTCCCTTTGGCTTTAGACCAGACAGTAGATAATACAAGGGATAGCTACATGTATATAAACCCCAGTCAACTGGGCTATTTGCCACTACAAATATCAATTTAATTTGCATCCTAAGTTCCGACTTAGTTCTGGCTCATTTTCAACTTAGTCTCATAAAATGCTCCTCCATTAACTCCAGTCTCTTGTCCTTTTGTAATCCCTTGAGGCTGAGTTCCTTGTTTTCACTTTCCAGCCTTGCAACATGCCCCTCTGCCGCTTTGACCTGCTGCTTTACAAGAGATAACTCTGCTTTCTGCATCTGCAAGTGTGCATTCTTCAACCGCAACTCTGGCAGACCCTTTCTCAGGCTCACAGACAGCGGCGTCCATTGTGCGTCATCGTCAATGGTTCCCTGCACCTGCCTCACAGACTTTTCTCTTTCAAGTCTGCCTGCTTCGAGCTCCACCTCAGGCCTTGAGTCAATCACCATTGGGTCGGTCTCAACCCACTCTCTAACAGGGACATCTGCCGACTGCTCTGTGTAGACAAGAATTCTGAACACAGTTGGAGCTTTAAGAGTGTTTCACTGGAAACTATTTGTTTACTGATGAGAGAAATTTTAGACTAAAACTCTTCAGGCTTGAATGACCTAAATAATTACAGTACAGCTAAGTTTATCACAGAACAAGTAAAGCACACACATTGCACCCTCCACAGGGGGTTCTGTAAGGGCAACCTACTCAGGTACTGATTCCAGTACCTGCTAGGAGACCAACAGTGGGAAACACCACAGCCCTGTGACCTACCCAGGGCCTAACCCAGGGACTTGAACCCTAAGTTTACCCACAGACACTACCAGACACTAGTAGGGAGGTCCAGAAGTAAATATATAAAAGACAATATAGCTAAATATATGTGAGCTGCTTACCTGGTAGGGAGGTCCAGAAGAGAACAACCAAGGACCCCCTTACCTCAGCAGCAACTATATAGTTACTGTGATTGTAATGTAACAAACCCACCACAGCTAGCAAAGAAGATAAAAGAAGACAAGGGAAAAGGGATTACAATATAAAGATGAAGAGATAGGATAAGGAAATAATTAGGGAAGTAACAAGGGTAAAAGAAATAAGGGAAATAAGGGAATAAGGGGAGGAAAAGGAAGAAAAGGGAATAAACCGGTGATCCCCTGACAGGTTCAATGACTGTGACATTGAATTCCCATTGCTCCAAGGTGACTTTGGTATCCTGAGCAATGATAGCAAGGACCAGCTTAGTTACAGATCTGGTAAAGAGCCACTCTAGATATTTGAAAAGGTAGTGTTTTGTATGTGTTATGAACTGCGACTCAGACCAACCTAATCATCCAGCCACTGCTGTTCCTAGGGGATTCCAACCACAGCAATCCACAAGCCATTCCCTGAATATCTTTCTGTGGCTCCTTTCAATAAACCTGTGACCTCAGAATCCAACTCCCTTATATGATTCTGGAAACCAAGGTTCTGCACATGAACAAAATAAACTATAAGATCATCACATACCTCATCCCCTTGTTTCACCTCTCTATTAGCCCCTTGTATTTCCTTTCTCCCCCTTGTCTTTACTTGGCAGAAGATAGTACAAGGATTAGTTACATGTATATAAGCCCCCAGTCGACTGGACTATTCACCGGTACAAATATCAACTGAATTTGTATCGTAGTTTCTGATTCAGTTCCAGTAAACTTTCCAACTTTCCAAAATTAGAAACAGTTGATCGAGGAGGGCACAACACATAAGTTGAAGCCAAGTCCCTGTGACCTTGAACAACTCAAACAACTAGTTGTATGACCTAATACTACAAACAGTCCTAAGCCCCTAGTGCTTCCCATCTTTCCACCTTTCCACTTCTATTCATGAACCCATGACCTCTAGTCCCTCCATCTCCAGCATACCGAACCCCCTCACGGAAACCATTCTGAAGCCTCCGGAAACCCTTCCAGAAGTATCTAGCTAAGCACCTGACACACGAATCTAACAGTATGCAATTAACAGAGACATTACTTACTATTGACTTGTTTCAGATTTCTAATTACTCAGAAACTTCAATATAGCAAACCACAAATAGTAAAAAACATTAGCTACACACCGATCAAGGTATTTCTCCAAAGCTAAATACTTAATTTCAATTACAGGTTGTCCATGCTTCTTCACCCAGCAGAAGTCATCATCAGGGTATATGTTGCGCTAATATAGAATTCTGAAGATGTTGCTCATTCTATGAACCAGATTTGGCCAATGGCCAATTTACAATAGGACATACAGATTAATGCTATATTTGAAAATATCCGTAACTATCTTGCAAGAACCCTCGAGGGAGATTTTGGTAGGAGCCAATGTGCTTTTCTAAGTTTCTGAAATTAGGGCAGACAATTGAGGAGGGCACGACACATAAGTTGAAGCCAAGTCCCTCTGACTTCAAACACCCAAATGACTAGTTGTACAAGTCTAACACCGTGACTAACCCTCACCCTAAGTCCCCTGTGCTTCATCCTCCACTCTCTGTCCCTTTCTGTCCTAGCCCTTGACCTTACAACCTTCGACCCCCTATGCCCTTAAAACCATGACCCCCTTATGTGTGTTATATTAAGTGCCTGACACATGGATTTAACAGGGGCATTGACCAAGGAGATCAATAGGCCAAGGGAAGGATGGACATAAGATGTGCTCTTCTTAAGCTAGGCAAACCGACCACAGTCCTGCACAATGCCAAACTGAGATGCCAACAATATGGGCCAGTTACTAGGAGTTTGGGTTTGCGCCTGACTGGGGGGTAAGGTATGTTAAAGAAGCAAGGTATAGGCAAAGGGTATATAGAGTATGGACTCACTGACAAGGGACCTTAAGATTTCCTCTTAGGATTTCCCCTTTGTCAGGTGAGCCCTCCTTCTTTTGGGTACATATACAATGTCTGAACTCTTAGGATTTCCCCCTTATCAGCTCTATGTAACAGCCCACAGGTGCTACAGGGGTTGCCCTTATAGCAGAAGCTTAGCAGAATCTATAAGAAGCCAAGCAGAACCAAGCAGAAGCTTAGCAGAACCTATCAGAAGCCAAGCAGAACCTAGTAGAAGCTCAGCAGAACCCATCAGAAGCCAAGCAGAACCTAGCAGAAGCCTAGCAGAAGCTATAGGAAATTAACATAACCTAACTATGATTCTTCTGAGTTTAAAGATAAGTCTTCCCCTACAGGCCATTGTACCTTCCCATTTCCTATAAAACCCTCCACTAGCCCCCACCAGTGTCTCCAAGTTCATTTGTATCTAGCAAAATCTATAGTCTAGTAGAAGCTAGTAGAATTCCAAGCAGTAACTAGTAGAAATTTAACTAAAGCTAGGAGAAGTCAGGAAGGTTACCAAGAAAGCAAAAGGAGTATGTTGTTTAGGACATGGAGTATGTAGTATATTAGAGCATAGGAAATATAGTATGTTAGAGCATAGGGTATGTAGTATGTTAGGGTATAAGGTATATAGTATGTTAAGGCATAGGTTATATAGTATATTAGGGCATGAGGTATGTAGTATGTTAGGGCATAGGGTATATAATATGTTAGGGCATGGGATATGTAGTATGTTATGAGGTATATAATATTAAGACTAGACAAACTAAAATTCAGTATTCTTCAAAGAAACACTTGGTTTTATTGATGAATAACTACCTAGACAATATAAAACTAATGGGTGATAATTTTTGAAGGGGGTGGGTAAATAACTAAATCACCAACTCAGAGTCCAAGCACACTTCATACTGACCTATACCAAAATCACTGCAGCTGGGGTGGCATGACTCTTCCTATACTATGTATGGAAGCTGTATGGGCTACTGAAGATAGTAGTCTCAGACTAGGGGTACAATTTGTCTAAGAGTTCATTTACAAACTCTACTGCTTTTTAGGAATTCACCTGGCAGCCTCCATAGCCTACTACCTGCAAACAGATAGATTGAGTCAACTAGGAAGTAGAAGAGTATCTTTGCCTCTTCATTAATGAATGGCAGGACAATTGAGAGGATCTCTTACCCCTAGCCAAGTTCTAGTATAACAACCATGTCCACTCTTTGATCTAAGAATTGCTGTTTACTAGATACCAATCACCACCCATACATGGATTGTAGGGAAATGAGCACTAATATATCAATGCAACTTAAGTAGGTACGCAAGGGACACACAGACTAAATAAAATAGACTCCTCAGTGTGGTCAAACACTGTGTCATTTGAAAGAAACTACCTAAATAAAATAGACTACAGGTTGTTAGGCACAGAATTTATTTTACAATTACTTTGCTCACCTCCTCAGTGTGGTCAAACACTAAGGAGAAAAGAAATTGCTCTGCATAATGAGAGCGTGCATGTACTATACTCCCAGTGATGTCATATCTGACCGGGAGTTAAAAAGAACGAGTATTAGAACATGCCAGCAACTTCCAGACACAACCAAAGTATGATGTTTGAGTCGTTAAAAATACAAAAGTTATACAGAATAGTGCAAAGAAAAATAAGGAAAAATAAAAGAAAAAAATATACCAATAATTCCCCATCGAGGGAATGAGAAAAATTGATATTTTTTTGTTTATGTTTGGCTTGAACTGTTGAAATAATCCCAACATGGGTGTTGAACCATACCAACCCCCATCATGCCTTGAATCTGTGAACAAGTTCAAGGAATGAATAGGTGGAGCCCTTTCCAAAGCTAAGGTAGTTTTAGCAAAGGCAAAGGAAGATATGGTAACTTATTACAACTGTTAGAAAATAAAATTGACCATATAGATCAATAACTGGAATCAATGATAAAAGGCATGTCAACCACTCGACATAATGAAAAAATAGCAACATTTACTTGAGTTGCTTTCACAAAATATACCAGCATGCGAAAAACATGGTCGTGGGGGGACTGAAACCACCTAATTTATCCAGAAGACTAACTAGAATACTTATACAATGTTAAAGAGGGAAAACTATACTATGAATGATGTCACAAATGATTTCATGGTCACAAGAGTCATACATGAGTGACAAGAGAACATGCACATTAAAGATAAGTAGCAAGAAATAGTAGAAAAATAAGAAAAAAAAAGAAATAAATCACCTAAAATATTTCCAACATGCCCCTTCAAACCCTGACAACTCATAATATATATGAGTGAAAAGGGTTTGCAACAATGTATAATGAAATTACAAAATTGGAGCAGCAAGTGATGGCAGTAGTACATTAGTGTGATACATGCAAACAAAGATTTCAGATGTATCGGTGTCATATTAAACAGGGGCAATGTTAGCAACCATATTAATGTTAGATAGAAAGGAGGGATCTGTCCATATGATGTGGAGGCAACATGGATGTCAAAGGAAATGATGGAATCCAAGATAGATAGCCAAACAATGAACTACAATAAAACACGAATGAGTAGCATATGTATGAGGCACAGGGATGTCAAAGAATGCAGGCAAGTGGTAGAAATGTTTGTCACTTGAACACAGACAGTCACTTTAAACAAACAGAGACTACAGGTGAATGAACAAGACAGCCAAGAACAGGAATAGTAAGAACAATATAGGGTAGATGCGAATGAACAGTCTCACAAATGATCCAAAGGTTGAATGAGACACAATGAGTATGTCATGTGAGCAACAAGAATGATTGTGGATGGGTGAACAAAATACAAGTAGTGAAAATGATGATTGCAGGTAAGCAAATCAACAGTCGCACAATGTATAAAAACAATGGAAAGGGTGCATATGGCAAAAATGGACAAGCAGTCATGAATGGGGCATGAGTGGGGTATGAGTGTCATGCACATACCACAAATGATGTGCATATTACAAAGATGCCACAAACAAGAATAGATTTGGAGGGGATGTATTTGACATATGTGGCAACTGATGTTGAGTGATGAAAAATGGTCCAGGCAGAGTACATGTGGTGAGAATAGCTTGGCACTAAATAGCAAGGATGGAAGAGTGTGATGCAAACAACTGGGATGACAGTTGTAAGGAAAGATAAGTGCACGACAGAAACCAGAGGCAGATATGGAAATCAGTCAAGATGATATGCAGAAGAAGAGGATAAAAAGGGATGTGAGGGATGCCACCTAAATGGTGAGAATGGGCCACCAGCAAATACACAATGAGCATGGCTAGTGCAAATAATGTGTGCTCACCACATGAGAGTGAACAGGGCACTAGTGATGAAAATGATTGCAGGTGGCAAGAACATGCGACAGGTGATCACCAGACATGTACAAGGTGCAAACAGCATAAGGGCCAAGGTCCAATCAGCATATGGATAAGGTGTAGGCTGTTAAGTACATAACACCAAGCCTCGGTTCACTTGGTCATACCAACTGAATGATTTCTACCATTTAATCCCACACACCAGTGACAAGTCATTCCTCACTAGTGTTATGATAGGATTTTAAGATGAAAGAATGTAGTGGAAATAAAAACTCATGATGAGTTCATGAGTGGTCAGACCAAAGCTGACACAAAAAATTGTTATTAGTACAGTGGAAAACTAAGCTACTTATACATGTAAATCATGCTAACATGAGGGAAAATGCTTTCATGCACCTGCGCATCATATATAATGTGTGCAATTGACGATACACAAGTGGATTTCATGCCCATGTGACAAAAAGGGAAACGGTAAAATCAGCGATGCAAATCATAGCAATGAGAATTATAATAAAAGGAGAAATAAAGGAAAATAGAAATAATCATGAGAATAACAAAAATAATAGTGAACCAATTTTTTTGACTTTCTAACAACTAGTACATGGTCTCAGCTCGGTACATTTGGTTCATCGCTCAGTCCAATCCCCTTCATCCCATCCCCTCTACCTTTGTTTATTCTTCTATTCCCAATCTTCTCCTTTTTCCATTTTACCTTAGGACATTTTCTATTGTCTTATTCTCAGTCATGACCTTATTGTTTTATATTCAGTCACATTCTATTGTTCTATTTTTGGTTGCACTCTTATACCCAGCCATATCTCATTGTTCTATTCTTAAGCATTGTGGACAATACTTCCACATGCTTTCCATGCCTTATTCTTTTCTCCATGTCTTACACCACCCTGATTCCATCTCACTTCTTAACCTATATAAGTAGAACATGGATGTAGATAGTTCCTCATTCTGAATATTGACTTGGCTTATGCCTTCTTATCTCCCCTCCCCCTGTCTGAAGTGCTTCTCTCAGGCTGACACTCTTGGCACTCTCCCAAGTTTCTCCTCTGTCTGAAATCAGTGGCATGCTATCAGGTACTAGAAATGCTGATGATGTGTGGGCCGAGCACTATAGTAATAATGCTAACTTCATGATGCTAGTGGGAATCGGCCAAGTCCTGTAAGCCGATCAGAGTGATGTGGCTTCAATGTGCTCGTGAGTTGTGCCCTACTTTCCATGCATGCCACTAATTTGGAACAGATGAGATACCTGAGAGAGTGCCAAGAGTGTCAGCCTGAGTAAGGGACTTTAGACAGAAGAAGGGAAGGCAAGAAGGCATAAACCTAGTCGATATTCAGAGTAAAGAACTATCTACATACATTCACTACTTATATAGGTTAAGAAGCAAGATGTGGAATCAGGGTGGCATAAGGAATGGAGAACAATAAGGTATGAATAACATGTAGAAGTATTGTCCATAATGATCAGGAACAGAATAAGGAATGTAAATAAGAATAGAACAATGAAGATAAGATAATAGAGATGTGGCCAAGAACAATATAATAGAAAGGGGCCGAATATAAAACAATAGGGTCATGGCCAAGGATAAAACAATAAAGAAATGTCCCAAGGTAAAATGGGCTAAGAAATAAAGAATAAACAGGATGGGGATTAATGGATAATAAATGGGGGAAGAGTGGAAGAGGGATGGGAATGGGGAGTGTGGATCATGAATATGCCAAGCCGAGACTAGCATATTAAGTGACTTATGTGTGGCTTGGTCACTTGCATGTGGAATTAGACTCATCATTTGGTCAGCACTGCCGAGTTACCTAATACCTGGTATGTGTACTTGACAGTATCCCTCCCCTAGTGGCTGAACCTATGAAGCTGGTAGGTGGAGTTTAAAAATAAGGTTTGGGATGCCTATTTGTGACGTCATTCAAAGGTTTGGGATCTAGCGCCTAAACCACAACCTCTACCATCGTCTAGCTGTGCAATCCCCCAATATAAATCACCACAGGATGGATTATGAAATGGATGAGGAGAAAGCATGAATTGCTGAAATTGAGGCAAAAAAGACAAAAAGGGAGCAGGAGTGCAAGGAGAAGGAAGCCACATGCATTGCCAAGGAGGCAGCCAAGGCCAAGGCAGAGGCTACAGAAAAGGCAGCAGCAGAAGAGGCCAAGAAGAAAATGGCCAAGGTGGAAGCAGCAGCCAAGGCTGCTGAGTAAAAACATGCAGCCGATGCAGCCACTGAGGCAGCTGAGAAGTAGCAGGTAGAGGAGGCCTAAGAGGCCAAAAAATGACAGGCTGAAATGGCTAAGCAGATGGAGAAACAGGTCCACGAGGAGACAGGCAGGGAGGAGCCCTCCCAGGAGGCGGGAAGGCAAGACAAAACACCTGTTGATGAGGGTGTTAAGAAGGTGGGGGCTCCTAAGAATTCGGGAGTCCCAAAGACCCATGCCTGCAAGAGGGGTAGGAGTGCTGAGGCAGGGCCCAAGGGGGTGGTGAGGGATGGTAGGCCAAGGGGGGCCCAGGTGTGTGACATGGTTATTTTCTTTATTCTTTTTTATTGATATCTTTTAAATAGTGCAAGGAAAAGACCCCTGAAGGGTGGTCTCTATCTGTCCATCTGCTATGCAAAACATGCACAAAGTGCAAGGATGAGTGCAGGGTGCCAGGGCTGGGGGCTGCATGCCGGGAATGTAACTGGCAAAAAGTCAAGTGCAACTTTGTTGCATCACAGGTGTCGAGGGCCAAGAGTCACCCAATCATCCAGGATGATGATGAGGAGTTCGAGGTGGAGAGTGAAAGGGGGTACCAGAGTGAGGAGGGTGAGGAGGAGGAGGAGGAGGAGGAGGAGGAGTGGCCAAAGAAGATGCCAAGGAGGGCTGCCGCTATGTGACCCAGCAGGAGGAGGCCAGTGGTTGAAGTGCCACAGCCTGAGGTTTCAGTTAGTCAATGGGTGGTAGAGCTTCTGGAGGCTCTCCTTAGAGGGCAGGACTGGATGATGAGGACTTTGTTCCTCATGGCAGGGGGTTTGGGAGGTTCAGGAGGTTCAGGAGGTTTGGGAGGGGCGGGTAAAAGGGAGAGTTCAGAGGAGGATAAACTAGACAGTGATAATGAGGGGAATAAGGGGGAAGAAAAGGGGAAGGAAAAAGATGGGGATGAGGATATGGGGGGAAATGATGAGACTTTGAAGTAGTCTCAAATGAAATTGTTTTTATTTTGTTATTTTTTGAGTGAAAAAATGAAAGAAAAATAAAAGACATAAGAGAAGAAAGAACAAGTGAGACATGCCAAGATATTTGGCTATTTCAGTATGATAAACAGAGGGAAAAAGAGGGTGGTAGATGGACTGGGAGAGGTGTCAGGGATGGGTGTGATCCTGAGGTTGGGAATAGAGGGTCAGGATGTTGAAAAAGAGGGGAATTTGGGATGGAATTAAGGTTGGGATGGAGGGACCAGTAGGATTTAAAGTTGGGACAGAGAGTGGAGAGGGGTAAATAGAGGGAAGTTTTGGGAGTGAATGTCTTTGAGAGGGGGGATTGCATAGTTTGAAGGGTTTCTAGTTAGTCGCCACCCCCCTCTTTTAGGTAGACATCCTATTGTCTAGTAAAAGTATCGGCTTTGAGCCAAGGAGAATGGAAAGGAGTGGTGAGAGCATATAATGCAAATATATGGAAAAGATGGAGTGAAAATAGACAAGAACAGATGGAAAAGACCTTGGCTAAACATACCAAGTAGTGCCACTGACCGAGAGGTCCTAGCTAAAAAGCTTGCCAGCCTTTTTGGTATACAAGCATGTACAAAGGCAGTTGCATTGACTAGGGCTATTAGCAGAGCTTCCAGCAATGGAACAAGATCCTGGGTGGTGAGGCTGTTAGAGCAGTGGCAAGTGCCGACTGGACTGAGGCCATTGGGATACATCTAAAAATGTCAGTGGTGTTACAGAATGTAATACTGCCCAATACCCTGTTAATCAACAGATTATAGCAGGTGAGCAAGTTGTAACCAAATATTGCTGACTGACAAATCTAGTAACATGACAGACAGATAGACAGACTGAAATTGCCCTGACAGAAAATCTAGTAGACATGTCTATATATTCAGTAATAACCAAATTAGCAGTACTAGATCAAAGGAATCTCTAAGAGAGAATAAAATAACCATATTTTATCCAAAAGCAAATAAACTATGAGTAGATTGTTATGGCCCATGCCACCAACAAAACCATATTAGTCCTCACAACTGCCTGCACCCTTTCCAGGATTTTTCTGACTGTAAAAGTCTGGAATGATCGCCTTCTGCAATCCTGTTATAACATTCCAAAGTTTCACAATCCCTCTAAAGGCCCCTTGTACTCTTTCCTTCCCCTTGTCTTTCAGTCAGAAATAGCTAGTACAAGGAGTAGCTACATGTATATAACCCCCCAGTTGACTGGACTATCCACCAGTATGAATATCAACTTAATCTGTGTTCTAAGTTCCAATTCAGTTCTGGTAAACTTTCTGACTTTCCAAAATTAGAGACAGATGATCGAGGAGGGTGCAACACATAAGTTAAAACCAAGTCCCTTCAACTTCAAACACTCAAATGACTAGTCATACCAACCTAGTACTGCAACCAACCCTAAGCCCTGGTGCTTCCTATCTGCTTCTATCCTTCCATCCGCTGCAATTCTGACCCCAACCCCCTATGTCCTCAGAACCTCAATCCCCTTTGCAGAACCCTTTGGAAACCTCTGGAAACCTTCTTTGATTAAGTGCCTGACATATGGATTTATCAGTATATTCATACTCACACTCCTGATTGTTATGAGCATGAGACCCACCATACAAACACAAGCCTTACAGACACTTTCCCAGGCCTCTGCCTATTGTGCATCCATCCCTTGAGAACTACCCACTGCCAGGCCCTAGTTTTCAGATGCCTCAGACCCCTGCATACCCCCTGGAACTCTTATCTGACTCCAGATTCTCGAGCATGGATGTTAAGATCGCGTATCCAGCGCTTAGCTAGTGTCCTAGAATTACTTTGAGGATTCCGATGTCCTTCGGAGTTCCGTGTTCCTGGGGTGTTCGGATTATGGAGGTTGGTTCGGATGGAGGGACAGAAGGACAAGAGTGCGCGGGGTTTTGGACTGTTCACGGTTTAGGTAGATCAACTAGTCGCTCGAGTGGTGCAAGGTCGCAGGGACTGGCTTCAACTTATGTGTTGCACCCTCCTTGATCGTCTGTCCCTAATTTTGGAAAGTCAGAAAGTTACCGGAACTGAACTGGAACTATAATGTAGAACTAATTCGATATTTGTACTGGCGAATAGTCCAGTCATCTAGTGGTTTATATACATGTGTGTCCTTGTACTATCTAAGGACAAGGGAATGGGAGAAATACAAGGGTCTAAATGGGGGGTGAAAACAAGGGGCGAGGTACACGTTGTTTTAGGGTTGTCTTAAATGTGGAACCTTGTTTTCTGAAGTGTGGAAAATGTCGGGGTCGGATGCCATGGTTTTCCGGTTGGGTTCGGAAGGTGTTTTGGAGAGTGGTCTGAGTCGGTTCATAACAATGGACCTACACCCATGCTCGAATATGACCAACCTGTTCCTTGTGAACTACCCTCTGGCAACTCACCAATCATTACCCTCGGAGATGCCATCTAGCTTAGCACCATCTTCAGTAGTGCCATTAACCTCAGGACCACCATCCACAGCACCACCCCCCTTTGCATCTCCCCCCTTTGTACCACCCCCTGTTGCACCACCCCCTATTGTACCAACTGCCACAGCACCACCACCTCCTACACAACCAGGAGGGGGCCCCACCTTAGGACCCAATGATGTGCCCAACCTCACTCAGGCCATCATCATGCTGGCAAGTAACTTGACCAGCCCTAGAAGAATGGCCCCCCACACCACCAAAGTCTGGGATCTGGACACTCTCAATGGATCTGATTCAAGAAAATTACAGGCCTTCCTAGTGCAGTGCAGCTTGAATTTGGGTGACTGCCCTGATGCTTTTAACTCTGACAGTGCCAAGGTAACCTACATACTATTGTACCTGGCCGGTACTACTCTGGATTGGTTTGAACCAGCCCTCACTGCCCATAACAAGCCAGACTGGCTCTACAACTATGACAAGTTCATCTCTGAACTCAAAACCAACTTTGGCACCCATGACCCAGAAGGAGAGGCTGAAGTGAACCTCGAGAACCTTTGCATGTGCGATAACCAGCACATCATGAATTATGTAGTCAAATTCAATCGACTAGCCACCTGCATTTACTAGGGCAATGCTACACTCCGTTGCCAGTTCTACAACAGACTTCCTAGCAGGATCAAAGATGAGATCTCCAGAGTAGGAAAACCCCACTCCCTGCTCCAGCTCTGTCTCCTATCCCAGTCCATCGATACCCATTATTGGGAACATTGATTGGAAGTTGCCAGAGAGTCCTCCTCAACTTGGAACTTTAACTGCCCCTATGACAGAGGAAAGGCCCCTGCAAATATGTACTCAGCCCCTAATACAGGGAATAAGATGGCTAACTCAGGCCAACCCATGACCCCATCCAGTGGTAGCAGGACTACTACAGATCTTTCATCCAAGCTCGGTAAAGATGGAAAACTTACACCACAAGAATGGCGATGTCACTTCAAACAAAACCTCTGTCTCTTCTATAGCAGATTGGGCCACACAGCCAAGGAATGCCCAAGATCTGCCACCACAGTCACCAAGGGGTATGCAGCCTCCATAATAGAAGAAATCAAGGAGAAATCTGAAGCAATGGATGCTTCAGAATCCAAAGAATAGAAGCACAGGCCCTCAACTCCAGCACCAGTTGTTTGTGTTGAACTCCAATAGTGCCAATGGAGTAAAAAACCAAACAATGCATCCACTCTCTCAGAAACTCAAACACCCACAAATAATTGTCAAAAAAAATTTAACCCATTTCTCTGGAAACACCTCTAACCCTCCAAAAATCCATCAGATTCTAGTTGCCCAGACACCATACACTCACCTACTATGATCCATTGATTGACAGGGCATTGAGTACTACTTTGTTTAGATTTTCCATCCCAACTGATTCTTGGTACTACCAAGCCTGCAGTTCTACTCAGTACTCAACCCAACCCTGCAAAAATTCTGCTCAGGAAACCCTGACCAATGTGGACCCTGTACCATCTCTTAGACAAATGGTACTATGTGTAGATCCTTTCTAGAACCTGTTGATACATGATTTAATACCCATTACTGAATCATTAACATGGGTTAAACCATGCACCCCTTGAGAATTGCACAACATCCTCTAAAATTCTGATGGCATCACCTCTATCCAGGCAACAAATCCATGATCCACCATACAATGGATCCACGACCACCATGACCACCATGATCACCATGATCACCATGACCACCATGACCACCATGACCACCACAACCACCATGACCACCACAACTACCATGACCACCACAACCACCATGACCACCACAACCACCATGACCACCATGACCACCATGACCACCACGACTACCATGACCATCACAACCACCATGACCACCATGACCACCATGACCACCACAACTACCATGACTACCACAACCACCATGACCACCACAACCCACCATGACTACCACAACCACTATGACTCCAAGCTATAAAAACAACCTAGTTAGACAATAGGACATCTACCCTAAAGAGGGAGAAAGCAACCTTCAGAAGAAACCTACTACCTAGGACCTATACAATGCTCATGACTTTGGAACAAGACTATACAAACAAACAATTTCATTTACTACCAAATCACATAGGACACTCCAGGCCCTAATCAAACCCAACTGGATTAGGCTGATTAAAACAGATTCCTACTCTGTTTGGCCCTGGGGCCTCCTCTTCAGGCCTTCCCACCTCCTTGCCTCTCCTCCCCACTTGACCCTAGTAGACCCCTCACCCTAGGCATCTGCTCCCTCATGCCTGAATCATGCATCAGGCTCACCTGGCCCCCCCAAGGAACATACAGTCAGACCACACCATCCAAGGACAGAACACCAAGCTTGTCCTCTAACCAACCTTTGCCTATGAGTGTTGACAACATATCAAAAAGGATTTTGACCAGCCTCAGTGTTAAGACTAAGAGCCAAGTGAGATATAAGACCACTGCAATGATAATTGCAGGGAAGCAAGATAATAGACTGCTTGACTCAAAGTTGAAATGGTAAAATGATAACTGATAGAACTTGTTGAACTAATTGAACTTATTGTTATTTCTTTGTACTACTAGTTCCTTTTTTATACAGTAGTTGGAGAATCATATGATAAAAGTGTAATGACATGTGAATAGGGAATAGCACGGGTTTGGCCAACCCGCACGGGTCACCGGGTCGGGTGCCCTTGGGTGCGGGTGCGGGTCAAGCCCAAAGCACCCGTGACCCGGCCCAACCCGGCGCGTCAACCATGTACGCATGCATGCGCACGCGTACGACACCCAACCCACTCGCTCCTGTCGCATGTGTGCGCGTACGTCGCGTTCGCGCCGACACAAAC
>QLPI01014443.1:0-11540 GCA_003314275.1 Chroogomphus rutilus | reverse complement strand
CTGATTCGGCTCGAAAAAATGATTAAAAATAATAGGGAGCATTCCCTATTCCTCAACAGTAGGGCCATCCCTTGAGGCCAGGGTGGGTACTGGCATGGGTCGAGGGGTACTGTCAAGCTTTGGTAATGCCAAAGATATGGGTAGAGAGCGGCCAAGTCCTGCAGGCCAAAAGTAGTAGCTTGGCTTCAACATACTTGTGCATTGCACCCTACTCTCTGTGCATGCCATGAATTTAGAACAGAAGGGATACTTGGTAGAGTGCCAAAGGTGCTGGCCCAAGTTGAGGACTTTCACAGAGGGAAGGGAAGGTAAGGGGACTAAGCCTAGTCAATATCCAGAATGAAGAAGTATGTACATGCATGTCCTACTTATATAGGTTAATAAATGACATGTGGAATAAGGAATGTGGGACAATAAGGTATGCAGAGCATGTGGGAGTATTGTTGTCAAGACCACGATACCGAGCTCTGGTTCATTCGGTAATACCGACTGACCAACCGACCTTTACCCATATTATCCTCACTATTATGTGGTCTCAGCTCGGTACACCTGGTACATCGTCTAGATTACTTCTCCCATCCTATCCTTTCCACCCTTCACTATCCTCCCATCCCCTCACCCATTCTCCCCCAAACATGTGATGACCACTCATTATCTTGGTCATGCCCCTATTGTTTTATCTTTGGTCGTCCTCTATTGTTCTATTCTCACCCACTCCTTCATTATTTTATTCTCAGCCATATTCCATTATTCTAATCCCACTTACATTCCTTATTCTATTCTTGATCACTGTGGACAATGCCTCCACATGGTTTTTCATACCTTATTGTTCTCCATTCCTTACACCATCCTGTTCCACATCTTGCTTCTTAACCTATATAAGTAGCAGGATGTATGTAGATAGTTCCTCACTCAGAATATCAACTTGGTTTGCACCCTCTCATCTGCCCCTTCCCTGTCTAAAGTCCTTCACTCAAGCTGACATCCTCAGGACCTTCGTGAGCCTCTCTCCTGTCTAAATCAGTGGTATGCACAGAACAGCAGGGTGTAACGCACGAGCACGTTGAAGCCTAGCCACCCCAAAATGGTCTACAGGACTTGACCAACTCCTCAGCTTTACTGAGTCCTAACAGTATATTCTGAGTGATACTGCTTTCCGTGCCACCTCTATTCTTATGATCATGCCCCCACATACTAGATCAGCAGCCTGCATGGATGACAATTAGCTCACCCCCATAGTAAATCAACGAAGGGAGTGTGAAGCCTCTGGAACCCCACCCCTCCTTATCAGGTATACCTCGCCAACAATAGAACTGCGGCATCTCACCTCCCCCTTCAAGCAAGAACCACACATCAAGGAGGTTGTCAACAACAACATTGAATATGAAGATTATGACAATGATGATCAAGAGCCCCATCCAGCAATTATGGTGCAGAAACAGCCTCAGCACCACCGACAGGCAAATACACCTGAACCTCCTTGCACTCCAGTAGCTGCACCTCCCCAAACCAGGGTTTCACCCCATCAGCCAATGGTCACACCTCTGCAATCTGTGGCCACACCCCCTCCATCCATAGCTGTACCGCTACAGGCAAGGCAAGCTCTCCGAGCCAGACCAGCCCCACAGGGCAGGCAGGCTCTGCAAGCTGGGCCACCTCCTAGGGCTAGGGCCTCTATAAACCCGGCCAACAATAATGACCTCTTAAATGCCATTCTTGAACTCAGCAGAACCGCCTGGAATTACTGAAAAAATAGTCAAGCCGCCAGAATTTGAGAACCAGAACCCTTTGATGGGACCGATCCAAAGAAGTTAAAGGGTTTCATCTTCCTTTGCAGAATGAATTTCCACACCTGGCCTAACACGTTCCCCAACGATAGGCAAAAAGTCAATTACATGGTCTCCTACCTGAAAGGAATGGCTCTGGAATGTTTTGAGCCCTACCTGACAGGTAACCCTAATATGGAACCCTGCTGGACCAGCAATTTGGAGCTTTTTATCGATGAGTTACAGATCAACTTTGGCTCTTGGGACAAAAGAGCTGATGCTGAAATGGCCCTCAAAAAGCTAACCATGTAGGACAACCACAAAGCCACTAGGTTTTTTGTGGAATTTTACAGGCCTGCGGCTTTTATTGACTACAACGACAATGCTCTCCTCCGCAAGGCATATATGGCCCTGCCAAAGTGCATCAAAGACGGCCTCATCCATTTTGATAAACCCCATACACTCAAAGAACTTTAAAATCATGTTCAGAGGATCGACATGAGGTATTGGGAATGAAAGGCTGAACAGTCTGCAGAGGGCAGTAATGAGCCAAAGAAAGATATAAGATCAGACAAGCCTGGTAACAGATCCACCCCAGACAACCACCAGCAACATAACAGCAGCGATAACAGCAGCAAGGACACATCCAAGAACAAGGACAGGAAACCGCCCCCACCAAACCCACCCAAGTATGCTAAGACCCTCGGGAAGGATGGCAAACTTCTCCCGACTGAATGACAAAGATACATGGACCACAACCTGTGTCTCCTCTGTGCTACCAGTAATCACAAAGTTGCCAAATGCCCCAAGGCAACCAAAGCCCATGTGACTACCACTCCTGACTCTGTCTCACAGGCATCTGATGCCTCAGATGTCAATGCTGAGGACTCAGCAATGGCAACCAAAGACTAAAGTCTGCTATCTGTTAGCCTCTGAGCACACCAAGAGTTGCATTGACTCGGCAGATGCTAGTAGTAAGGTTTAGATCAATGCTCATATGTCCCCATACTCTCTTTTTTTAATCTTCTGACATCTGATTGGTTGCCAAACATTTCCAGCAACCCACCTTGATGCTTGATTGCATCAGCATCCGTTCATAGTTACTGTGTTATTTTATTTAGAATTCTTTGATCCAGTACAGCTCATTTGGTTACCACTGAATACATAGACATGTCACTAGATCTTCCGTCCAGACAATATCTGTCCAACCATCCATCTGTCACATCACTAGATCCATTGGTAAGCAATATTTGGTCATAACTCGCTCACCCACTATAATCCATTGATTAACAGGGTATTGGGCAGTACTACATTTTGTTATGCCACTAACGCTTTTAGGTGTGTCCCGGTGGCCTCGGTCCAGTCGGCACTTGCCACTGCTCCAAAAGCCTCACCCAGGATCCTGTTCCATCGCTGGAAGCTCTGCTAATAGCCCTAGTCAATGCAACTGCCTCGTGCATGCTTGTATACCAATGGCTGGCAAGTTTTTAGCCGGGACCTCTTGGTCAGTGGCGCCATTCAGCATGTTTGGCCAAGGTCTCTTCCATCCATCCCCATCCATTCTTGTCTCATCTACTTCGTACATTCACATCAACATACTCTTACCACTCCTTCCATTCCCTCAGCTGGAGGCCAGTACCTGTAGTAGACTATGGGATGTCTACCTAAAAGGGGGGGTGGAAACTAACTAGAAACATTTTGAACTATGCAAACCACCCTCCCAAAAGCATCCCTCTTCTGAAATCCCTTCCCATTCACTCCCTGTCCCAACCCCTTACAAAAACAACCCCTCTTCACCTCCGTTAATCTCAACCCAATCTGCCAAAAAACTCGGCATGTTCACTTGTTTCCTTTCTCCTCATAAACTTTTATTTTCTCTTCACCCAAAAAACAATAGCAATCTCTATTCACAGTCATCTTTCAAAGTCTCATCTATCACCATCTCCTCATTCTTTTCCTTATCCTCTCTACCATCATCATCCTTCAACTGGTCCTCCCCTGGACTCTCACCCCCATCTGACTCTTCTGGAACTCCCGTATTACCTGGTATTCCCGAATCTACATGCTGGTCCTCACCCAACAGGGCCACAGCACGACCTATGTACTCAATCCCTTCCAACATCCAAAGAAACACCCTGGTCATCCTCACCTGCCCCTGCAGGAGGTCCTCCCAGATCTCTGCACTGTGCCAGGACCCCGACTCTTCTGGCTGTGAGACATCCACAGTCATTGATCTACTGCTTGGCCTCAGGGCCATCGGCCACTCACTCGGCCGCATCGTGACGGCCCTTCTCAGCCTCTTCATCAGCCGCTCCTCCTCTCATTCTTCTTCTGTTTCCTCCCTTTTGCTCTGCTCTTCCTCACTCTCCCTCTCCAACTCCATCTCTTCCTGACTCTTAACCTTGCGCTGCCAGGCTGCACTTAACATGGCAGGCATTGCATCGCCTGCATGCTGCCCCTATGTTCCTCACTAGACAACTCTTCTCATGTTCCTCGCAATGAGCACAAGGAGGACAGAGGGAAGGCGACCATTCTCAGGTTGGCTTCTTTTTAGGCTAATAGAAAAAATCAGTCAAAAAATAAAACAAAATAAATCCCCACATACCTTGGCCCCCATCAGCCCTCCCCTCACATTTGTTTTCTTAGTAGGCCCTACTCCCATACTCCTACCCCTCTTATGGAGCAAACCCTCTGGTCTTCCCAAATCCTTGGAAGCCCCTGCGACACCAGCACCCTCGCTTTTAGGAACCTTATCCTGTTTCCCTACATTTGGAGGAGGTCCTGTGTTAAATCCATGTGTCAGCGCTTAGCTAGAGGCTTCTGGAAGGGTTTCCAGAGGGTTCCGAATGGTTTCCGAAGGGGGGGTTCATACTCCGGGGATGGAGGGACTAAGGGTCACAGACTCAGGGTCAGAATCGGAATGGGGACGGAAAGTCGGGAAGTGCCGGGGGTCTTAGGACTGTTCATGGTATAGGATGGTACGAGTGGTTCGAGGTCGCAGGGACTTGGCTTCAACTTATGTGTTGCACCCTCCTTGATCGTCTGTCTCTAATTTCGGAGAGTCAGAAAGTTTACTGGAACTTAATCGGAAACTACGATGCAGAATTAAGTCGATATTTGTACTGGCAAATAGTCCAGTCGACTGGTGACTTATATACATGTATCTAGTCTTGTACTATCTCTTACCGAGTAAAGACAAGGGGGGGAAGAGAGTACAAGGGGCAATATAAAACAAAGAACAAAGGAGTGAGGTACACAATGATCCTGTGCATCGTCTATCAAAGGAGCGGAACCTTGACTTCGGAATCTTTGGAGGTTCGGAGACACGGAACATCGGAATGGTGCATCAGAAATCCGGAAATCGGTTATTCAGACTTTGAGCGATCGGAAAGGTCCCAGAAACGGTGCGGGTGGTTGTGGGGTTTAATGTGGGTTTATTTGTGGCATGGGCCATAATATCCTGTCTCAGTTGCATCCTCGAGGCCCCAGTTCTCCGCCTGTTTTGCCAACTCCTCCCGATCCCTTCGGCTGCTTCAGCAGTAGCATCGGCCACTTTCCTATCGGCGTCTTCCCTCTTTGCTGCTAATTTAGCAGCCACTTTTGCCGCATCCTCATCCTCCCTTTTCTTGGCTTTGGCCTCAGCAATTTGGGTGGCCTCAGCCTCTCATTTCTGCAGCCTCTCCAACATTTTCCTCTCCATCTCAGCTTTCTGCACATTGTCTTCATCCATTTCATAACCCATCTTGTTGCGGTGGACAGTGATGTGATACGTGTATTGATGGAAGCAAGGGTCACATTTGGGCCCCAAACCCCAAACCTTTTGTGACATCACATTAAGCCGTCGGAACCTCATATTCAATCCCTGCTCACCAGCTTCATGGGTTCAGCCGCTAAGGGGGGATACTGTCAAGACCACGATACCGAGCTCCAGTTCATTCGGTAATACTGACCGACCGACCTTTACCCATATTATCCTTACTATCACATGGTCTCGGCTCGGTACACCCGGTATATCGTCTAGATTACTTCTCCCATCCTATCCTTTCCACCCCTTACTATCCTCCCATCCCCTCATCTGTTCTCCCCCGAACATGTGATGACCACTCATTATCTTAGTCATGCCCTATTGTTTTATCTTCGGTCATCCTCTATTGTTCTATTCTCACCCACTCCTTCATTACTTTATTCTCAGCCATATTCCATTATTCTAATCCCACTTACATTCCTTATTCTATTCTTGATCACTGTGGACAATGCCTCCACATGGTTTTTCATACCTTATTGTTCTCCATTCCTTACACCATCCTGTTCCACATCTTGCTTCTTAACCTATATAAGTAGCAGGATGTATGTAGATAGTTCCTCACTCAGAATATCAACTTGGTTCACACCCTCTCATCTGCCCCTTCCTTGTCTAAAGTCCTTCACTCAAGCCAACATCCTCGGCACCTTCGTGAGCCTCTCTCCTGTCTAAATCAGTGGCACACATGGAACAGCAGGGTGCAACGCACAAGCACATTGAAGCCTAGCCACCCCAAAACAGTCTGCAGGACTTGACCAACTCCTTGGCTTTACCAAGTCCTAACAATTGTCCACAATGATCAAAAATAGAACAGATGAATGGAAAATAGAATAATAAGGATGTGGCCAAGAATGGGACAATAAGGAGTGACCAATTATAAAACAATGGAGTCATAGCCAAGGATAACACAAGGACAGAATGCCCTGAGGTAAAGTGGGTTGAGGAATAGAGAGCAGATAGAGTGGGATTAATGGTTGGTGAATGAGGAAGAGTGGATGAGGGATGGGAACAAGGGATGTGGATAGTGGATGTGCCAAGCTGAGACCGGCATACCAAGTGACTTTCTTGCAGCTTGGTCACTTGCTCATGGATATAGACTGACTGTTCTGTCAGCACTGCCAAATTACTGGAATATCGGTATATGTACTTGACAGGTGCTGAAGCTACAGTTAATCAGTCCCACCGGCCTAAGAAAGGTGGGATTCATCTTAGGGGGGATTGGTGAGGGCCAAGGGGTCATTCAAACATGGCTCCAGTTAGTCTCAGTGAAGGCCTCCCTCATTTGCTTCCTGGTTATGGGCCACCTTTCGAGCTGCTTCATACCATCCTTTGGGATTATCGAAGTCAGGTGTCCCATCTTCTAATAATGCCACCCTGGATTGGATCCTAGGTTCTAAACCCTTCCTGAACTTGACCATGATCATTTTGTCATCATGATACTCTGCCAAGGCTACCAGCTCTTCGAAACGGTCAATATACTCTTCGACCGAGTCCCTGCCTTGGTACCAGCCCATGCCTTTGAGTTACATCAGGGCTGAAAGCTGCTTGTACTTCAGGCAGAAGTGCTCCACTATGTCCATCTCAAATACCTTTCAGTTGGGGTATAGGGGGTATCCGGCTCATTTGTTCTGCAGAACCCTGTTGGCATATCAAGCCACCCTTCTGTCAGGGGAACTCCCGATTATAAACCCTGACTGACACCACCCCACCCATACCTCATACCCACCGACCAAGTTCCGTTCAGCCCAATTATGGCAGTGCCAAACGAGATACCCACCAAATGGCTGTTACCACCGGTGGCCATCCTCCAGGAGCGTTAACCATAACTATCAACCCTCCCCTCATCAACCACTTGTGATACTGGGACCCTGGCAGAACTTCCCAATCAGTATGAAGAATGATGCCTGGTATGGCATGGAGTGCCATAGCGATGGTGCTTATATACAGTAGTAGTAGGTGAAGGGTTCCCTAGAGTTTTCTCATTGGATCTGTCAGGAGACGACCTGCCTATTTTCCTGAGCCAAGCACCAGTCACCCAACGGACAGGCTGATATGGTCTGCTGAAGTCTCAGCACAATGGGACGGCAGTGATACACGAGAGAGACACCTGTGGAGGGGAGGACTGAGGAGTGAGAGGTAGGAGAACTCAACAGACTCACCCCCATGGGCTAACGACTGACCGACCTTCCCATCATGTGCCAAGCTGAGACACTGAGGCCCTAGACCAGGCTCCTGGGGTTAGGCCTGTAGGCATTCTGTAGATTGTATCACTGGAACCAGAGGAAGGATAGCGTATGATAGAGAAGCGGCACATGGGTACAGGGTATATGGAGCATGGAACTCGCTAGCAATGGGACTTAGGTTTTCCTCTTAGGATTTCCCCCATTGCTAGGTAAAGTCCTTTTCCTTATATATATACAAGAGTAATCAAGTCTTAGGATTTCCTCCATTGCTAGGCCCTGTGTGATAGTCCTCAGGCACTGCTGGGGTTACCCTTACAGGATCCCCCTTCGCCAGGTAGGCTAGTCACTGTGTATTAGGTACTATACTAAACCTTTGGATCCCCCTTCACCAGTGCACTGCCTGAGGGTAGAACACCTGCTTAGGTTGCCCTTACACCTTCCCAACTTGAAGTATGACGATGCCCAATGAATGCAGGCTTGATCATTGGTGAACTGATTGCTTCACACTATGAAATAGATGTCACAGGAGTTGAGAAAGGCTCTGTCCTTTTCTCAATCTCTATTGAAGTCTGATGGGGCAGCTGGCCGGGCTTGGGAGTTGATTTGTTATTGGGGACAGAAGAAGCAGTCTGCACTCATGTTCGGTATTGGGTCATCTTCAGGGCCCAGGTAGTCTGCATCTCCATGCATTGGGTCATTGTTAAGCTTTGTCATAATTGCCTGAAGGGCTTCACCGATGGCCGCTTGACTCTCTGCCAACTCCTTCTCCAGTCTTGCTAGCCATTCTTTGGTGTCTAAGTCTGGGTGCATCATTAGGTAAGGAGAGCTGTTTGCTGGCTTTTTCATAGCTATAGAGGAGGGGGAATCAGGTGTCTGGTATGCAAGCGAGGTGAAGCTGTCCGAGTCGCAATCTACAAGACTGAATATGCCTATGGTCATGCTATGACATGATGCCCAGTCCTTGTTGGGTAAAGGTTTTCCTAATGTAAGGGCAACCCCAGTGGCACCTGAGGACTGTCACACAGGGCCTAGCAATGGGGAAATCCTAAGCTCTATTACTCCTGTATATACACAAGGAAAGGGACTTTACCTAGCGATGGGGGACATCCTACCAAGAAAACCTAAGCCCCATTGCTAGCGAGTTCCATGCCCTATATACCCTGTACCCATGCACTGCTTCTCCATCATACACTACCCTTCCTCTGGTTCCAGTGGTAAAATCTACTGAATGCCCATAGGCCTGACCCCAGGAGTCTGGCCCAGGTCCTTGGTGTCTTGGTTCGGCACCTGATGAGAAGGTCGGTCAGTCATTAGCCCATAAGGGCAAGTCTGTTGAGTTCTCCCAGCTCTCATTCCTCAGTCCTCTTCTCTATGGGTGTCTCTCTCATTTATCACTGTCATCCTATTGAGTCAAGACTTCAGCAGACCGTATCATGCTCAGCTCAGGAAAATAGACAGGTCATCCCCTGACATTGACAGTGTTTTATAAATGGACCAAGTATATTGACATCAAATTTCACTACATACATGACCTCTTTCAGCAGGGGATCATCAACATCACAGCTATATCCTCAAAAGACAACATTGCTGACCTTCTGATGAAGTCTTTACCTCGAGACCAACACTCCTTTCTCAGATGCAAATTTGGGATCATCAAAGTCTCAATCACAGGGGAGTATTGTAAAAGCATTGATGCTTGAGACACATGCAGTATCATACACCTTTTTGTCTTCACACAATAAGACTCCACATTCTACACTCGTTATTGTCTTTCCACACTCACTATTGTTTCTCTTTAGCTTACTATATATATACAGACAATAAGACCATTAGTATAAATACCCTACTTGATGTACAATGACTCTTCAGACTTGCTTCTGAACTCATCTTAAGGTGTTGAACCTGTGAAAGGCAACAAATTCCCACAGTGATGTGCTCTTCCAACTGGGCCAAAAGGCCACTATGCCAGGTTATCTGGCATTAGTCTGTGGTCACTATTTAAACAGCAACTTGTTACATGTATTCACCAACCATTGCAATGGTATGTAACAGAACCTATGCATAGGAGTTTGCCATTTCAACAACAGAAGAGTCACCAGAGTGTCTCAGAGAAAGCCATGAAGGGTTTGGAAGAGGTAAAAACACAGGCAAAGGAATAATATTATAGACCTTCTGTTTTGGAGGCTCAGATTAGGGTCCATCTATATATATAATTTTTGGCCACCCCCCCAACCCCCCTCCCCACCTCCAAAAAAAATTGCTAAATCAACTCCTTTTTGCAGTGCAGAGACGATTCTGTAAAATTTTAAAAGATTTTCACGAGCCATTCTCTCGGAATAAATCAAGCGGACTTTGATTGCGTGTCTGCAACTGTACCTGCATTCCGGCGTTACCGATTCCTTCCGCGATTTCAGGAGCGCATCACCGAGCTCTCTGGCTGTACCCGCCGTACCCGCGACCGTATTGCCCGGTCATCTCAACAGAAATCATGGACTGTTACCAATTTGTCGCCCAACAATACTGTGGCGGTCGATTATAGCGCAATGTAACGTCACGGTGGCTGTTTTGATTTACTATCTGATGTAGGTGCCACGTCACGAATGGATCCCGGAACCAATGTCGTGCACGGTACCCGTTAAACATCTTAGTAAAATCACCAAAAATTCCTGTATACTTGCGTGGGCAATGTAAGGACTTGGCAGCAGCTACGGAGTTGATTGGGTTCTTGAACTCTCGTCAGGTAACGAACGTTTTGGAAATTCTGATGCCTACCATTGCTAAACAAGTTAGTTGGGCAATGCTGCTCAGCCACTCATTTATTATGTCACATCATGATCAGGGTCATACAGTATCACCTTCCTGCTCGGGAATTTATAAAAAGCTCAAAATACATACCATTGCACCTCCAAAATTCCTCCCCTGGATCCGTGGAAATCGTCGTGTAGATGCTTACAACTCTGCAGATATTGCCTACTAGGATTCAGACAGCTTTGAATGATTACGGTAACACCTTCCTGACAATTGCTATGGCGACTGTTCTTGCACAACACCGCCCGACGTCACAAGATTGATTCGCGCTCACATTATTACACAGGCCACCCATACTACAATGAGGTGCACTCAAGCGGCGGATTATGATGCAAAATTGGCACAAGCAAAAACATAGTTGGACTCGGTCGAGATAAACGCAGACTTGGACACACTGTAGCTGTCCCTTTTCCTTGTGTTTTTCGGAAATGAGCGGGATGCAAGCGGTAGCCATAACGACCTGAACTATGAAATGTTTTGGAACAGACAAGGCTGTTCAACCAAAGTATGGGGGTTGCAAGTTGCCATTTCATTCAATGTGATAATATCGCCCATCCCAGCTAGATAGGACTTGGTGCAGTGTTAGTTTCGTGCTTGGGGGACTCTCGGGGAAGTCTAACAACCGGAACATCAATTCCTGGATGATCGACACCTGTCCCCATCAAGGCAGGATAGGCGTGGCGCTCCTTGGGCAGCCGTAATATAATGAGCGCGGATACAGTGCTTCTTTGAAGAGCAGGAAGACTAATATACGCACAATATTCAAAGGTTTAGCCTGGGTGCAAGCAGTGCATAAAATTCTTGACGACTCGCCAAAAGCAACTCCGGGATCTGGCAAGCAGAGCCTGGACAGCTTGTTGTATCTCGTCTCTATTAGTAATAGGCGAACAGGCTTAGTCACCAGCTCATTTAGTTTGCACCAGTTTATCCGGACTGCTTTACATCACTTTAATATCCTCTCCGCTCCACGCGACGACCACA
>QLPI01014437.1:0-11244 GCA_003314275.1 Chroogomphus rutilus | reverse complement strand
AGAGTAGAATAAGGAATGTGGATGAGAATAGAACAATGAAGATAAGATAATAGAAATGTGGCAAAGAATAGGATAATAGAAAGTGACTGAATATAAAACAATGGGGTCATGGCTGAGGATAACATAATGATAACATGTCCCAAGGTAAAATGGGCTGAGGAATAAAGAGTAGATGGGGTGGGATTAATGTATAATGAATGGGGGAAGGGTGGATGATGAATAAGAATGGGGAATGTGGATAGTGAATATGCTAAGCTGAGACCGAGACCGACGTACCAAGTGACTTACATGTGGCTTGGTCCCTTGTGTGTGGAAATAGACTGATCACTTGGTTGGCATGGCTGAGTTACCGGATACTTGGTACATGTACTTGACACACAGTCTCATCCAAAAGAGGTGGTGAGAAGAAGGTAAACAACCCCTGGACTCATCCTAGTCATTATGCTAGCATGTATAATTAGTGGGGAATCCTTTTTGCAAGAAGAAGGTAAGGCAAGGGTCGTAGACTTGTTAGTTAGTCTTCCCATTGCACCAGGATACATTCAAATTCCCTGGACCATGACCCTCTGGAGCTCTCTGCTAGCCATGGATCCTTTTCTCATTGCACTAGCATGTGTAATGATTACAGGTCATTTCTTCATTGTGCTAGCATGTATGGCAACTCATTTTTTTGTTTTTTTACAGGTCATTTTGTTGTCACACCAGTGTATGCAGTGACTTGGTCCTTTTTTTTGTGCCTGCATGGGTTCATACCTATGCACCTGTCATGCCTGCTGTCATGCTTGTTCTGCCCATCTGTTGTGCCTGCTGTTGCATACAAGTGCATTGCCCTCATACCTGCACCCATACCTGCACCCACCTGTCAAGTACCATACCGAGACACATCTATTCGGCATTGTTGACCAAGAAATCATCCTATATCCACAACCAAGTACCCGCGTTGCATGCATGACACTTGGTACGCCGGTTTCGGCTTGGCACGTCCACCATCCACACTCCCTGTCCCCACCCCTCAGCCCTTTTCACCTCGGGACTTCCTGTCCTTGTACTATCCTCAGTTATGAGCCTTGTCTTATAGTCTGGCACCTCCTATTGTCGTATCTTCGGACACATTCTATTATCCTGTCTTTTATTGTTCTATCCCTGTGTTGCATTCCTTATTCTAATTTTATTCGTTGTGGACAATAACCACATGCTCTGCATACCTTATTGTTCCACATTCCTTATTCCACATGTCACTTCTTAACCTATATAAGTAGGGCATGCATGTACATATTTCCTCATTCTGGGTATCGACTAGGCTTAGGCCCTTCTACCTTCTTCTCCTCTGTTAAGTCCTCGACTTGGGCCGGCATCCTCAGTCCCCCCGAGTATCTGTCTGTTGCAAATACAGTGGCACGCACGGCAAGTAGGGCGCAACACACAAGTACGTTGAAGCCAACACCACTACTCTTGGCCTGCAAGACTTGGCCATAGTCCACCTGACCTTTTGACAACACCCCTCGGCAGTACCGAAGTCCGTCAGTACCCGACGCTTGACAGATGTGGAGGGTGAATGTGCTGAGCTGAGAACAACTTACCAAGTTGTCACGACCACAATGCTGTGCTCTGACTTACTCAGCAGTACTGACCGACTGACCCTTACCTATATCATCCCTCATGGTATGCAGTTTCGACTCGGTACACTCGGTTTATCATCTGGTTCATTATCCTTACCCCACCCTCCTATTCTTTATTATTCTTCCACTCCCTGTCCTTCCCCTTATCCGCTTACCCTTGGGACATTTACTATTCATTGCCACTTACTCGCAGCCCTATTGTTTTATATCTTGGCCACCCCTTATTGTTCTATTCTTTCTCACAATCTCACATGTTTATTATCGGTCATATTTCATTGTCTTACTTTCATATTGTTCTATTCTAGTTTGCTGAGGACAATACCCCCACATGGTCTTCATACCTTATTCTTTTCTCCATGTCTTATGCCACCCTTAATGCACATTCCACCTCTTAGCCTATATAGGTAGCGAGTGCATGTACATAGTTCCTCAGTCTGAGTATCAACTAGGTTTACACCTCCTTGCTTTCCTCCTTCTGTTCAGAAGTCCTTACTTGGGCTGACACCCTTGGCATCCTCTCGAGTATCTTTTTTGTTACAAGTTAGTGGCATGCACAGGAGGCAGGGTGCAATGCACAAGTACATTGAAGCCAAGCCACCCTGACTGGGCTGTAGGACTTGGCCGGTTCCAACCGTACCATCAGTAGTACTGAGGCCTGACACAAGTGACTTATGTATGGCTTGGTCACTTGCACGGAAATAGAATGACTGTTCAGTCAGCACTGCTGAGTTACTGGATACTTGGTACATGTACTTGACAGTGCAACACACAAGTTAAAGAGCTGCTATTGCACTCAATTCTAATAACTTGTTTGCTTTTTTAACTAATGTAGTACTTCACTCAAGAAGGTGTGTTGAGAATATTGTGAATTTGCACCACAATGTGTCATATGATTTGTTTGCATCACATAAGTTATCCAGTAGTTAAAATTTTCCTTTATTGAATTATAACCATCACCATGTTCAAACTGCTTGCTTCAGGGGAAATTCAACACTGAGATCAAAAGTTTCCAAACATACCATGACCCTAATGTCAAGCAGGACATCGGCCCATCTACTAGTCATGAGAGTAGCTCTGCTTTTGCTGGTTACGGTGTTGAGTCGGCATCGTACTTCATGTTTCTTTTTCTCCAATTTGGGCCGGTGTGCCATTGGTGTGAAACCACAGTTACTATACAGTACAGGACAAGCAAACTCAACCAATTTGGTTTTGAGTGATTGGGGATTTTTTGTGCCAAACTAATGTTAGATTCAGATTCAGAATGTTAAAATACATCCAAAGAACATGTTCCAAAGTTTTTCCAATGAGTTTTAAATGTGGCCAAATTTTTAGGCATTTTCAGTGTAATTTTTCACTCCAAATCGATACATTCATTCCCTGCATTGTGAATAAGTGCCTCCAGCTGAGAAATGCCTCCAGCTGAGAAATTTGATTTGCAAAATCATCTTGGTGACTGAGGATGTGAGCTATGCAGTAGTTTGTGTTGTTAGCTGGGCAAACAGGTTTGCACTTTGCTTTTTTGCCTTGAACATTGAAACCACTTTCTTCAAGAACTGTTTTGAGTCCCTTTGGTTCCCCATTTACTGTGGTCATTTTTTGTACCTGGCCTCGGAATAAATGGTTTGGATTAGATTGGGGAATTATGGTATCTTCCTGTTTGCATTGCTTGTCTCTATCAAATTCATTCATCTCAAAGGCTTTGAGAGCATCTGGGGCAAGAGATCTATGAGCAGAAGACTGATCATAAACAAATAATGCAATGTACCCAGGAAACTGCTTTTCAAAAACAGCAATTGTATAGAAAATCTGTGCCAATAGTTGTTCTGCATCCTACCATGCATTGCCATTTGATCCAGGGTAAATAATTATGTGTGCTTCATCAAGAATTTGCCTTCCTTATCAGTGTAGACAAGGGAACCAGTTTCAGGATTGATATATTCTGATACATGTATAAGTCGGCCTCTTCTTTTTTTTTGCAGAACTGTCTGGCCTAGCTTAAGCCTGAAAATATTGATTTATATGAGTTATAAAATTCATTTCATATAAATATAGTAAACCATACCAAGCTGATGACTTGTATTCATTTGCATGGAAACAAGACTCATCTTGAAAGTTAGGGATGATTTCTTTCTCGCTATCCTGTAATGTTGGAGGAATTCTTGTAAAATTTCCTTCATCATCCTGGACCCACTTGGCCATTCTTTTCTGGTACATCTCCATCAGTGGCAAAAATATGTTCTTGTAGTACTCAACCACATCATTACATTCATGGCCATCCATATAAACCCCCTTTTTAAGAGCCTTGTGGTGCCCCCTAGCTTAATTAAACAATGATGTGAAGTACAAAGACCAATTGGAATTTTTGGGGTGATTGAGAGGCTAGGAAGAATTACTATGGTAAGTGTGTCTTGAAATGCTTTTGGAGTGACCTGCTAGCAGTTTGGGAAGAAAGACATTGCCAGGCCAAAATCTATAGCCACTTGTCAAGTACACATACCAAAACCCTGGTAATTTGGCAGTGCTGACCAAGCAGTCATCCTACGTCTATATACAAGTGTCCATGTCACATGCACATCACTTGGTATGCCAGTCTCAGCTTGGCACATCCACCACCCACATTCCTTGCCCATTACCCCTCATATACTCTATGCCACTCACCATCCATTAATCCCACCATTCCTACTCCTCATTCCTCGATCCTGTCAGGATTCGGTAACGCCGAAATATTGGTTAAGTCCTGCAAACCATTCCAGAGTGGCTAGGCTTCAACATGCTCATGTGTTGTGCCCTGCTGTTCCCTGTGTGCTACTAATTTGGGTAGTGGGAGGAGCCTCGTGAGGATGCCGAGGGCATCGGCTCGAGCAAAGGACTTTAGAAATAGGAAACGGACAAAGGGGTGTGAACCGATTTGATATTCTAAGTGAGGAACTATCTACATACATCCCGCTACTTATATAGTTAAGAAGCAAGATGTGGAACAGGGTGGCATAAGGAATGGAGACAATAAGGTATGAAGAAACCACATGGAGGCATTGTCCACAGTGATCAGAAATAGAATAAGGAATGTAAGTGGGATTAGAATAATAGAGTATGGCTGAGAATAAGATAATGAAGTGGTGGGCGAGAATAGAACAATAGAGGATGGCCCAAGATAAAACAATGGCAGTGGCCAGGACAATGAGTGGCCATCACGTTGTTTGGGGGAAATGGGTCAAGGAGTGGATAGGGGGTGAAGGAACAATGAAGAGGATAGGACGAGAGGAGTGGCCCATATGATGTACCGGGTATACTGAGCCAAGGCCATGTGGTAGTGCGAGATGATGTGGGCAAGGGCCGGTTGGTTGGTATTCCTGAGTGAGCCAGTACTCGGTGTTGCAGACTTGACAGATCCACCTTACCTCGGGACTTCCTGTCCTTTTTTTATCCTTGGTCGCAACCATTGATTTATAGTTGGGCATGCTCTATTGTCTTATCCTTGGCCACATTCCTATAATTCTATCTTTATTGTTCTATTCCCGTTTGCATTCCTTCATTCTAATTTTACTTGTTGTGGATAATACTCCCACATGCTTTGCATACCTTATTATCCCACATTCCTTATTCCACATGTCGCTGCTTAAAACCTATATAAGTAGGGCATGCATGTACATATTCCCTCATTCTGGGTATCGACTAGGCTTAGGCCCTTCTACCTTCTCCTCCTCTGTTAAGTCCTCTACTTGGGCTGGCATCATTGGTATCCTCCAGAGTATCTTGTCTGTTGCAATTCAGTGGCATAAACGGAGGGTAGGGCACAATGCATGAGTACGTTGAAGCCAAAGCCACTACTTCCAGCCTGCAGGACTTGGCCGTTCCTGTCTGACATCTTGGCATTCCTGAAGCTTGACACTGCTCATCAGAAAGAAGTGACCTTTTATGAATACCACCATGCTTTTCTTCAGGAAGCCATTCAAATATTTGATAGTGCCCAGCAAGAACACAAAATTTTCAAGCAAAGTGAGTTCCAGCTCCTTCATGCCATTGTTGAGAAATTTATTTACTTGCCTCTATTATTCCCAATCCTTTAATCTGTAATGTTGCAAAATTTCTGAGAGCCAGTAGTTTATTGGTATCAGATAGGGTGAGCATCTGGTGCTTTTTTGTTAGGTCTTTCTTGATTTGATCTTGCAAAAACTCCCATGAGTTAATCTCCAGTCCACCTACAACAGCCTCATCAATATCATCTTCTAAATCAGCTTGTGCATCTAGGCCCAATTCTGAATCCTATTCATCTGCAGGTGAAATTCTGACCTCAACACTTTCTTGTCAGATTTGGGTGTTGGTAATGTCAGCATTGTTGTCATATTGCACCTCTTTAGGTAAATTTGTATCCAAATATAGCAGCCTCAACTCAGGCTTGGATAGCGCTTTGACAATTTCAATTGAAGGGGATCGTTGTTGATGGCTAGGTCTAGGCATAATGCATCAAGGGATTTCTGATTTGCAGTTGCTTTCTTATATCGACATTGTGTGCGACTGGACTTGCTCATGACATCTGGGCCCTTCTTATACTTATTTGGCTGACCTGACAATTTATTATAAATTTTTAATTTACAATCAGGGTTCAATGTGAATATACCATTGCCTTCTTGTTGCTTTTTTTTCCTCAACTGAGGTGGCACCCAATCTTCATCCTTTAAGTCATCTCTGTTTTAGAACCATCAGCTGGTAACCTGAGAGCTGTGACAAAACTTTGGTGTGAAGAAGGTTCAATCAAGTTCTCCGACAAGACAACAGCAAGTTAATGCCTATCTGGGTTGATGTCTAAAAAGAATTGTTTAGAGGGGGCCTTGGCAGGTGACTTGTCAATTACATGTAGGAATAATAGTTTATGTTCGTGAACTATTATTCTACCCTTGCTGTCAAGCATCGGGTACTGACGGACTTTGGTACTGCCGAGGGGTGTTGTTGAAAGGTCGGGCGGACTATAGCCAAGTCCTGCAGGCCAAGAGGAGTGGTGTTGGGTTCAACGTACTTGTGCATTGCACCCTACTTGCTGTGCGTGCCACTGTATTTGCAACAGACAGGTACTCAGGGGGATGCTGAGGATGCCAGCCCGAGTCGAGGACTTAACAGAGGAGAAGAAGGTAGAAGGGCCTAAGCCTAGTCGATACCCAGAATGAGGAAGTATGTACATGCATGTCCTACTTATATAGGTTTAAGAAGCGACATGTGGAATAAGGAATGTGGAACAACAAGGTATGCAGAGCATGTGGTTATTGTCCACAACAAATAAAATTAGAATAAGGAATGCAACGTGGGGATAAGACAATAAAAGACAGGATAATAGAATGTGTCCAAAGATAGGACAATAGGAGGTGCCAGACTATAAGACAAGGCTTGTAACCGAGGATAGTACAAGGACAGGAAGTCCCGAGGTGAAATGGACCGAGGGGTGTGGATGGCGGATGTGCCGAGCTGGGACCGGCGCACCAAGTGTTATGCATGTGATGCGGGCACTTGGTGGTGGATATAGGACGATTGCTCGGTCGGCACTGCCGGCAGACGGGTTTCGGTATGTGGACTTGACACTTGCTTAGGATTATTTCCACAGATGTTCTATAAAATCTAGTTTAGTTCTTTTGTGATGTTTTTACATACCTTTTATATTTTGGCCAAGAAACCTTCTACCACATAAAAGGGTCGAGATCTATTCTGCGTACAAACCTCTGTTGATAAGTCTTAGTGGTCAGCGACCTACTTAAGAGAGTGCTGGCAGCACTAGATAATCCGGCAGATTATGGGTGAAGATAAGATTGATTTTTATGCTACAGAACTAGTCTCTATTTATACTAATTCTAAGCTAATTATGTAACTCCCCAATAAGGCAAGGCTTTCCTGAAATTAGTGGAAGGGTGTGTAAAAGAATGGAAAGTCCTAGAAACCTGTGGCAGTTACAAGTTACCCTATAGTCACTAATGAATCACCCTATAGTCATTAATGAGTCACCCCATAGTCATTAATGAGTCATATTCCCACGGCTGGTGGTCTTGTGACTGGTCAAGTCACAAAATATTAATAGTAAATAAGCCAAGCTTCTGGGCTGACCTTATGTGTAATAATTATTAAATAAACCCAGGAATTTGTTGTACAATCAGTCTTGATCTAGCAATTTGGCACCATTTTCCATGTGTAAGTGTTTGATGCCAGGCTGTGGGTCCTTGTGTGTCCAAAATAGAAATAAGCATAAAGTATAAGTGTTTTTGGTGGATTTCCTTAGGCTTGAAGTGCTTGATGGTTTAAGAGTTAATTACCTTGAGTAATTCACTCTTAAATGGCCAGCCAGAATTATTATATTTTTTGGTAGTCACTTTAGACTGATTTTCAGATTATTTTCTGAGTGAGAGATGTTTGGAATCCTTTAAGCTGATCCCTGATCCGATGGCCCTTCCTATCTGTTAGAGAATTTCTCATTCCCCAACAATCTCTCTAGTTGACAGCAAAATCAAAGAGCTTTTCTTGAAGATTATCCTTGTCCCATTCTAAATCTGGATCCTCTTCTGAGTCCTCATATTCATAACTGTGTGCTTCAGAGGCTCCTTCACTCTCTTCTCCCTCTAAACCAAAATTCATTCCACCCATGGCATGGTTGTAAAAAATGTTCACAGAAGTTGGCAATTCCCTGTCAGATTCATAATCCATAGGTATTGTTGGACGCTCTATATGTTCATCTGCTTCAGTAACCTGATCCTTATTCTGATTTCACAGTCCAGTAATTTTTCTTCTGCGTTTTGGATGGCGGCCAGTGGGCATTATGCAGCGTCTCAAGGCTGGGTAATGATTGTTCCATATTTGTATTTATTTGTTTATGAATATGGTATATAGTTCTTTTATTTTTATTTATTTATTTTATTCATTTTTATTTTTTCACACTTTTACTGGAATTATACTCTACTCAGTCATAGCTATTGATTGCACATTTTTTCCATATTTCTAAGTTTTTTTTAGGGTGTGGCTAAAATTTTGACATGTTCAAAATAAAAATAATTTTAGAAAAAAAAAAGGCTTGTTATATTGACTTTATTTTGACATTAGATACTTCATTTAATAGTCTATTACTGATTTCAATGAGCTGATTTCACCAGAAAATTGGGTCAAAATTTTTGGTTGAGTTTGCTTGTCCCATACTGTAAGTTTCCTTCAGGTGCTTGAGCATATCTTCTCTTCTGAATTAGAAATTAACATGTGAGTTCTATTACATTCCTAAGCATATTTTCTCTCCTGACCGTAGTATAGCTCTATTACCACATCAGAAAGAATGCATTGAATTACTCAAAATATTACATACAGTATAGTAGACTTCCTTGATACAGATTTCAGTCAAGCTCAATTTTAGCTCATTTTGTAAGGTAGTGGACAAACGGTTTCCGCTAAGGTCACGTGACTCAAGTGTCAGGCTCACCATTTTGCACAAGGATCTGGCAGCATTGACAAAAAAATTATTCTGAGACCACAGATCAATGGCATGGAACTATATGTACATATTGTTGGTTTTAATTTTCGAAAAAAATCACTATTGCAAGTGTAGTATATCCAAACTTTCAAACATCTTCTCAAAATTCATAAACACATTTTTTAAGCAGTCTGACACTGTCAAAAAATTTTCAGTCACAAAATTTGGGGGCTGATGTAATCACCTATATAAGGAAATATTCCATATATAGAAAGACATTCCCACAGGTAAGGATATTATCATTGCAGCCGGCCATTTCCGCTAAAGTCACATGACTCAACTGTCACATCCACCATTTTGCACAAGGATCTGGCATCATGCCAGATACTATTTTAGCTAAGTCAGACAAGCCTGATATTATATATAATGTATCTCAATTATTATTTCCAAAAAAATTCGCCATCCTCTGTAGCAGAATACAATTTTTTTTTCAATGACAAAAATTTTTGTGCTTGTGACTGTGACGGTCACATCATATGATTTTAGCGGAAACCGTTTGTCCGCTACCTTAGATTAAATTTTACAAAAATTATATAACAGTTAAGAAGTGTCTTGAGAACATTGTTGCTCTATATTATGGGGGAAAAAAAGCTGTTGTTGCAGCAGAGTAAACTTTTTTGTGCAACAGGTCAAAATGTCACGCATAGGGGTCCTTGATACAAGCGTGACACCTAATTCTCCGTGCGTGGAATTTGCGGCCTGGTGTGATTGGTCATCCATTTCTTTATATTATCAGCATGTTGCATGTCACACTTTGGTAGCCCCAATATCTTTGTGGTCAGATTAAGATCAATTTAGGTCAAATCTCACTTGGAGTTTTTGTAATTAGCAATAGGAGATGAATAGCTTCCCTAATGTGAACACCTTATGACAAAACCTCTCAGAAAAAGTGAGCAATCACTGATTTAAGATTATATGTATCAAAATTGAGTAAATTTTAGATGAAGATAAATTCCTCCTGAATGCAATTCTTCTCCCTCCCTTATGTGGTTTGGCTTAAATGTTGCTTATATATAGTAGATTGTTTGTGAAAAACACTGTATCACTGGAATGAGAATAGACCTTGGAAAATCAATTTGTATCAAGGAGGTATCCTGTATCAAGAAAGTCTACTATACTGTACACATTGCTTTTTTTCTAGTCGCTAGTTCCTGACGTTCTGGCGCTGGCATCGCCTCCCACCAAGCGTCTAGTTTCGACGCCTTGTTCTTCCTACCAACCAATATCTAAGACAGCTACCAAGCAACATTATGGTAGAAACATCTCATTCTACTTCTCAGTCCACGTCTAGTTCTGGGAGCGTAACCCTGTGCTGTGACCATGTCAATATCCGTAAGTTTGTTGCTGAGCATAAGCCTGACTTCGCAGACCTGAACACGTGTTCTTTTGCAGATGGAGATGCGAGAATAGCGATTAACAACAGTACGTGTGGATATTCCTGTCAGCCTTCACAATCCTCACATCTGTTTAGACCCACCCCACGATCCTTTGGCGATGCTCAAACCCACAGAGCGCGCCTCTTATGACACCCGCCATGGCGCAGAAGGAGAGGAACCCAACGGGTGCATGGAGCACACCCGTGTCCAGATATTGGCCGATATCGAGGCTTGGACACACGATCCTTCCGCCCTGCCGGTCTATTGGCTCAATGGGTTCCTAGGAACAGGCAAAACTACCATCGCTCACACCCTCTGTGAGCGTCTCGACGCGCAGGGGAAGCTTGGAGCGAGCTTCTTCTGCTCTCGCTCAGCGTTGAGGGAGGAATCCCGCATTATTCCTACGATCGCAAGCATGCTTGCTCGATCTAATTCCGATATTCGATCGGCGATATCCGAGCTTCTAACGAGCAACCCCGATGTAGCCAATCTCAACTCTGTGCATGACCAGTTCAACTTGCTGATCATCAACCCGGTGAAGCGGGCCGTTCAAAGGAACAGGGACAGTAGTCGCATTATCGTGATCGACGGTATCGACGAATGTTCCGCCTCTCAATGGATAGTGACATCGTTGATCAAATCTATCCTTAATATTGATTCGGACCTCCGCCTCAAGTTCCTCATCACAAGTCGATCAGAGGATTGGATCGTGGCTGGTTTTCATGACGATGTTGCACGCCGACTGAAAGAATTCACT
>QLPI01014435.1:0-12377 GCA_003314275.1 Chroogomphus rutilus | reverse complement strand
TGGATCTCCCTCCTGGCAAGAAGGCCATTGGCTCCAAATGGGTATTCAAGCTGAAAAAGCTCTCTGATGGTGCCATTGACCGCTTTAAGTCCAGAGTGGTGGCCAAGGGTTATTCTCAAAAGGTAGGCATTGACTTCACAGAAACATTTTCCCCTGTTGTGAGATTCAACACCCTCAGAATGCTCCTGGCCATGACTGCATTAGAAGATCTGGAATTAGACCAAGTTGACTTCAAATCTGCCTACCTTAATGGTGATATTGAAGAAGAGGTCTACATGGAGCTTCCAGATAGATACAGGCAGGGAGACAAGGTTGGGAAACTGCACAAAGCTATCTATGGGACCAGGCAAGGAGGAAACAGATGGCATGCCAAGTTGGACCAGGCATTTCACCAGATGGAATTCAGCAGATCCAAGGTCGATTCCTGTCTCTACATGTACCAGCAAGGCACTATCAAAGTCTACATCCCAGTCTATGTTGATGACCAGCTCATGGCCTGCAACAGTCGAACACATCTTGACAAAATCAAGGCTGAGCTTGCAAAACACTTTAAGATGAAAGACATGGGACCTGCACGGTACATTGTGTTGGGGTATGATTTTATTCCCCTGTACTTGTGTTTTGTTCTTGCACTTGTGTTTCTCTTTTGTGCTTTTCTCTTTTGCATTTGCATTCTCTGGTGCTTAAAATAAGCGCACACCTTTGGGTCTTGTCTTTAGCATCCATATTGACAAGCCCCAAAGGCGATTGTTGCTCTCTGTGTGTGACAGTTAAGAGTCTCTAGACCTTCCCTGTCAACACATTGTTGGACTTGAAATCCACAGAGACAGAGCCAAACGGACACTTCACATCAACCAGCACAAGTATATCTTGGATGTTCTCAAGCGATTCAATATGGAGAATTGCAAACCAGTTGCCACACCTCTTGATCTAGGCTGTCGGCTCTCCAAAGACCTCTGCCCACAGTCTGAAGATGAGAGAGTGGCAATGAAGGACATCCCATATCTTGCTGCAGTTGGATGCCTGAATTACCTTGCTGTTGGGATCTTGCACATGCTGTGGGTGAACTTGGCCAGTTTAACTCAAATCCTGGTCTAGGCCATTGGAAGGCTGTCCAACATGTGCTCAAATACCTCAAAGGCACTGCAGATCTTGGATTAACCTATGGTCCTCCTAGCCCTAGTCCCCAGCCAATGCTCCAGGCCTACTGTGATGCAAATTATGCTGGGGATGAGGACAGAAGGCGGTCAACAACAGGTTATGCCTTCTTCATTGGAGGAGCTGCAGTGAGCTGGAGCAGCAAGCAACAACCAACTGTGGCCACATCCTCCTCTGATGCTGAGTACATGGCAGCCAATTTTGCAGGATGGGAGGCTATGTGGTTGAAACAGCTGCTCACTGAGCTTGGCTATCATATCCCACAACTCACCATTTACTGCGATAGCCAGCCTGCAATTGCTGTGTCCAAGAATCCTGAATATCACTCTCGAATGAAGCACATTGATGTGATATACCATTGGCTCAGGGAGAAAGTTGAGAAGAAATTACTCAAGCTCCAATTTGTGCCTACAGATGAGATGGTTGCAGATGTGCTCACAAAGGGACTTGTTAAGATGAAACATGAGAAGTGTAGGACAGGCTTGGGAGTTTGCAAAAATAAAAGGAGACTTCATTGAGGGGATGTGTTGAGATGCACTGAAGTCCCCTTTTATGTTTCCATTTGTGCATAACTGGTATTTGGCCAGATATGACTTGTTTTATATATTACACCTTCGATGTTTTGAGCTGAGTTTGAATTTAGCTTACATAATAACACAGTTTTCACTTTTGCGCTCCAACAGGTTATGGGCCCTGGGCGCAATGCTCAGGTTGCTGTTGGTGATCTGAATAGTACTGGATTAAGGGGAGGTGTTAGATTGTCTAATCCCATATACTATTCATATCTCTAATTAATGTCTTCCAAATAAGACATTATACATACAGAGCTCTATGGAGTAGTATTGGCAATCTGATAACTTACTAGGGCTCTGAACTCAACTTGTATAGACACACATGTCTTCACTCAAGGAGTTAACCTGAAAGGTTACCCATGTGGATTAGATGGTGTAGTGGTTAACACCATAGCTATATATGCTATAGCCCTGGGTTCAAACCCCAGTCTGGTCATTCTTTTCACCTCAACAGGTGCTGCGGAAGCCAGGCAAGGCCAATTATGATGCCCCGAAATCATACTGCCCCATAGCTCTGTTCAACACTATAGGGAAACTGCTAACTGTGATAGTAGCAAAAGACTTAGCTTACCTGTTGACAGAGAAGGTCTAGAGACTCTTAACTGTCACACACAGAGAGCAACAATGGCCTTTGGGGCTTGTCAATATGGATGCTAAAGACATGTATGTAACAAAGTAACTACTAACCTTTGGGGCTTGTCAATATGGATGCTAAAGACAAGACCCAAAGGTGTGCAATGGTACATTGTTATGGGCGCTTATTTTAAGCACCAGAGCACGCAAATGCAGGAATGAAAAGCACACAAGAGAAACACAAAGGTGCAAGAATAAAACACAATGCAGGGGAATAAAATCATACCCCAACAGTTGTTTTGCTGGTAGTTGCAATATACTCGGAGGTATTGTTCCAGGGTTTGATTCATGTGTTCAGTTTGCCCATCCCCTTCGGGATGATAGCCTGATGTGAAGTGAAGCTTCATGTCCAGGGCCTTTCCGAGGGATCGGAAGAACAAAGAGACAAACTTGGATCCTCGGTCCAAGGTGATGTGGGATGGTACTCCATGTTTTGAGAACACATGTAGGACGAAGAGTTTGGCGAGGGTCGGCGTAGTGATTGTGTTGACGGTGGGGATGAAGAGGGACTGCTTCGTTAGGTGGTCTACAATGACAAGGATAGTGTCGTAGCCGTCCGAGGTGAGCAGTTTCTCTATGAAATCCATGGAGATGGAGTTCCATGGTTGTTCGGGGATTGGTAGTTGTTTGAGTAGCCCATAGGGGCGATGTCTCTGTGGCTTAGACCTCATACAAGTGGTGCAAGATTTAACGTAGGACTTAACGGAATCTCGGAGTTCAGGCCAGACGTAGTCTCTTCATATGAGCTCCAATGTCCGATTCTGACCGAAGTGTCCTGAGATTGGATGGTCGTGTTTGTCTTGTAAGACTCGGAGTCGGAGGTTTCCATGATTGGGGATGTAGATTCTTTTATCGAGGAGGAGAAGTCCATCCTCAGAGATGGTCCATTGATCGGTGGGGTTGTCCATTCGGGATGAGGCTGTGGGGTCTTCTTGGAGTGAGGTTTGGATGTCCTTATGGAGTTGTTCTACGTCCATGATCATCGCAGCTCGCATTATTGGAGTGTACAGGGAGGTGGCTCAGAGTGACGATACAAGTTGTTCCGTTGTAAAGACTGGTCAGAGGTTGTGCGGATTGATCTTGGTGTAGTCGCTTCCTCCCTCTTTAGGGTAGATGTCCCATCGTCTAGTCAGTGTGTCGGGTTTAGCACCGAGGCGTCCGGGTCAGAAGCAGATTACCATGTTGAACTGGGAGAGATATTTGGACCATCGGACCTGCCAACGGGTGAGTAACTTGTAGGGAATGGCACGGGTCACCCACGGGTCAAATGTGGGTGACCCGCACCCGACCCATGGGAAACCCGAACCCGTCAACCCATGGGTTTTTTCCCACGGGTCGATGGGTCTCGGGTGCGCGCCGCACCCGCACGCAATACGTCGCGTATGTGGCGGCACATACGTCGCGTTCGTCATGGCGCATGCGCATACGTCGTGTATGTGGCGGCGCGTACGTCGCGTTCATCACGGCGCATGCGCATACATCACGTACGTCGCGTACGTGGCGGCGCGTGTGCGTACGGGCGTTGCATACGTCGCGTATGTCGCGGCGCGTGCACATACATTGCGTACGTGGCAGCGCGTGCGCATACGTCGCGTACGTTGCGTATGTGGCGGCGCATGCACGTAACGGGCATTGCGTACGTCGTGGCGCGTGCGCGTAAGTCTTGTATGTTGCGTTCGTGGCGTCGCGTGCGCGTACGGCGCGTTCGTCGCATTCGTGTCGGCGCGTGCACGTACGCGTTCGTCGCGTTCGTGTCGGAGTTGACGCCCCGGGTTGGGCCCGGGTCACGGGTGCTCGTGGCTTGACCCGCACCCACACCCAAGGACACCCGACCCGGTGACCCATGCAGGTTGGCCTGACCCGTGCATTTCCCTAGTAACTTGGTTGTTGAAAAATATTCTAAATTCTTGTGGTCAGTGATGACGTCGATCGGATCTGCTGAACCTTCTAGGTAGTGTCTCCAGGTCTTGAAGGCTTCAAAGATGGCCAGTAGTTCTTTGTCGTGTACGTCGTAGTTCAATTCTAGAGGGGTGAAGGTTTGGGAGTGGAAGGCTATTGGGTGGATGTCGTTGTCCGTTGGTGATATGGTGGACAGAATTGCTGCGAGGGCATAGTCTGAGGCATCGGACTCGACAATGAGTTGAGATCTGGGGATCCACTATTGTAGGATCGGTGCCGTAGTGAACGCCTTCTTAAGCATCTCGAAGGATGTTCTGCAATTCTCAGTAAAATTCCACGGAGTATCTTTTCGTGTCAGACGAGTTAGCGGCACTGTGATGTCGGAGTAGTTGAAGATGAAGTGTCGGTAGAAGTTTGCGAATCCAAGGATCTTTCCTTGGATTCGCAAACTTCTACCGACACTTTGAATGTCTTTGATTTTTCGGGGTTGGGCCATTCCTGGATGACTTTGACTTTGTCGTCGGCCATGGTCAGGCCTTTTGGGGGGAGAGGATGTATCCGAGGTACTCCACGGCGTCGGTGTGGAAGAAGCATTTATCTGCTCGGGCATATAGGTGGTTTATTTGGAAGTGTCGGAGGACTTCTTTGACGTGGTTTCTATGTTCCGTTCATGAATCGCTGGAAGGCGGCCAGGGAGTTGGTGAGTCCGAAGGGCATCACACTCCATTCGAAAGATCCATAGCGTGTGCGGAAGGTGGTTTTCCATTCATCACCTTCTCGGATGTGTATGCATGTCAGAGATCTATCTTGGTGAATATTCGGGCCTTTCGGGGGCTATCCAGGAGATCAGAGATTCGGGGAGTGGGTAGCAATCCTTCTTTGTTATCTTGTTTAGTCCACGAAAGTCGACGCATAGGCGTAGTGATCCATCTTTCTTTCGGGCGAAGAGGACTGGAGTGCCCCCAGGGAAGCGTGAGGGTCGTATAAACCCTGTGGATATGTTCTCATCTAAAAACTCTCAGAGGGACTTTAGTTCACTTTCGGAGAGAGAATAGATCGGACCAAATGGGGGCAATGTGCCTTTCTCCAGTTCAATTTTGAGGTCATATGGTTGGTGAGGGGCTAAGGTATTGGCTCGAGTTTTGCTGAAAACGTCTTTGAACTTGTGGTATTCGCTCGGAACGTTACTCAGGTCTATCAGACCTTCTTTGGGGTTGTGGCAGTCAGAGAGGAAGAGCTGGAAGGTTTGTGTTCCTTCCATTCTCGATATTCGGGCAAAGGCTGCTGCATTTACTAGGGCAACCTTTGGTGCCACGAGCTGGGGTTTCGGAGGGGATGGAGTTTCGGATGAGCGCGGAGTCGTAGCTGCTGGCTCAGATGGTACCTGGAGATTAGTTGTGGTCAGAGAGCCAAACAAGTTACTGCCCAATACCCAGTCAATCAACAGATTGTAGCGGGTGAGCCAGTTGTGTCCAAGGACTGCCGAGCAACTAGAATCCAATGGAGTTACGTAGAACGTAATGGTGTGTTGCTCCCCTGTTGTGAAGCGAACGTGGAGGTCGATGGCTTTTTGAATTACGGAGTTGGAGGAGCCATCGAAGAGTCGTAGTGGAATCGGAGTAATGTTATAGGTTCGGAGTTGATGCTTTGTAGCGTAGTCGGAGTCCAGGAAGCAATGAGTTGATCCTGAGTCTATTAGAGTGTCAATATAGGTGGTTTCAAGGTGGAGGCGGATGGTCAGGGAGTTCGGACTGGAAAGAGCAGATGCGTTGAGTCTCATCTCCATTGGTACATCATTGGGTTCAGCGCACCCCTAACTGATGCTGGAGTCGAAGGGCTGCTTAGAGATTTTTTGACTCCGAGGTATCTTCTACTTCGGAGATTGTTGCCTCGGTCGTGCTTTCTACGATAGTGGTTGCATGTCCTTTGGCAGCGGCGGAGGTTGACTTGGGACATTCCTTTGCTACGTGCCCGGTTCTTCCACAGAACAGGCAGAGGTTGTGGTCGAAACGGCATTGTTGTTCTTGAGACGTGAGCTTGCTGTCTTTGCCGAGTTTCATGGTCATGTCTGAGGTTGTCTTATTCGGGGTCTGGCTGGGGTTTGGAGCTCTGGTGCTCGTACTGGCGATTGGGGCTGTTGGTGCCCTGTTTCTGTCAGTTGGACGTTCAGGGACTTTGGACGTAGAGGCTTCCCGAGACATCTCGGAGCGCCATTCCCAGTAACAGGAGTCGATCAACTGGGACAGTCGTCATAGTTGTAGTAGGGAGTCGGGTTTTCCTACGCAGGCGATTTTGTCCTTGATCCTGTTGGGTAGGCTATTGTAGTATTGGCGATGGAGTGCAGAGTCTCCCCACTGGATGCGAATGGCGAGCCTGTTGAATTCCACCATGTACTTTGTGATGCGTTGGTTGTCGCACATTCGGAGGGCTTTGAGGTCAGCTTCGGCCTCTCCTTCTGGATCGTGAGGGGGCCAAAGTTGGCTTTGAGTTCGGAGACAAATTCCTGATAATCGTAGAGCCAGTAAGGGTCTTCTTCAGAGGAGAGACCGGGTTCGAAGTAATCCAAGGTGGTGCCAGTTAGATAGGATAGTATGTAGGTTACTTTGGCACTGTTGGAGTCAAAGGCATCAGGGCGGTCTTGAAAGTTTAAGGTGCACTGTACCAGGAACGGTTGTAACTTCTTGGCGTCGGAGCCATCGAAGGGGTTGGGGTCTCAAATCTTGGTCTGAGCTAATGATTTCTTTGAGCCAGACAGATGTTTGGCTAATATGGTGATGGCTTCCGCCAAGTTGGCTTCACCATTAGTGTCGTCCAAGGGCGGCATTTGGGGTTCTAGAAGGGGGTTTGACGAGTGTTCGGATGGTGGGTCTGGGGCTGGTGAAGGGTTTGGTGGCGTATGGACGTCGGGTTCTGCGGCCGGTAAGTTTGGGGTCAGGGATGCGCAGCGTACCGAAGCTACTCTAAGTGTTTGAACGGCTCTAATTCATTCGCTGCATCTCATAGACAATCAGGAGTGTGAGTTTGAATATACTGTTAGCGTCCGAGTTTGCGTCAGGTCCGAGCTGATGTAAGTTGGTTCGAGTCATGTGTTGGAGTCTTAAGGACTTGGCTTCAACTTGTATGTTGCGCCCTCCTCGATCGTCAGTCCTTTATTTTGGAGGTTTCGGAGAAGATAAGTTCGGAGCTCAGAGAGTGAGTGGGAATACTAAGTCGATATTTGAACTAAGGTATAGTACAGAAGTCTGGAGGTATTTATACATAGTAGTCCTTATTATAACTAATTAGGAATAGTCAAGAGAACAATAGGGTGAACGAAAAAGGGTTACAAGAGAAATATACATCTGGTGTTACAATAAGACTATTGTTCGATGAGAAAGGAAAGATGTCCGATGTTCGAGACGATTGCCATTGGTCAGACTTGGAGGTAACGGGGTTGGTTCGGACTTGGTTCGGAGTGATTCTTCATAGTGCCTTATGTCGGATGTCCGAGATGTCGGAGTTATATCATGGATATAATACTGGGTACCCATAGACAATGGGATAGGACAGAGAGACCCACTCTCTATGATACTATATCTCTACTATAATGCTGACCTCATAGAGGTTGCAAATGGGAAAGGGCAAGCTGTGGTAGCATACGTTGATGGTGCCAACCTCTACTCAGAGGGCAACACCTACGAAGAAGCATACGAGGGCTTAAAGGAGATGTTAATTAAGGAAGGAGGGGTGAGAGAATGGATGCTGACTCACCACTCTCGATTCAAAAAATCAAAATTTGCCATAGTAGGATTTTCGAGGTGGCAGATAGGAGACCCTACATGGCCAGGCAAAACTATGTGTGAACTGAGGCCCGACTTCATCTATGAGGATGCTGTCATCCAGCCAACACACGCATATGAATTCCTGGGGATCTTCTTCAATGAGGAGCTATGGTGGAAGATACAAGAGGAGAAGGCAGTGGCAAAGGCGGCTAAGTGGACATTACTCGCATGCAGATTAACTAAGCCATCTACAGGAGTATGCACAACATACATGAGACAGTTATACAATGCAGTAGCCATACCCAAACTCACATATTGTAAGGGCAACCCTTCAGCATCGACTGGAGGTATCTCACAGAAGAGCTAAGCAGGAGGAATCCAAAGTTTAATTATGACTACTACCTAAGTACATGTAGGGCTCTCACCTAAGCAGGGGGGATCCGAAGAGGAAAGTCTAAGGATCCCGCTGCTGGTGAACCTCTTTTATACCCTTTATGTAAGTGGTCTGTGCACTAGCTTACAAATCAACACATCAGAGTCTGTAGAGCCAACTTCCCGGTACTAAGTCCGAGGCTCAGGCACTTATTCCGGGTTCCAGTTATCGTGCTAAGATCATTCCCATCTCCTGTTCAATGGTCCTTTGGACCTGGGTCTCCTGGCCTTGGAGCTGGTGGGAGTCCGAGATAGGCCCTCGGAGTTGGGGGAAGTCCGAGATAGGGCTTTGGAGTTGGGGGGAGTCCGAGATAGGGCTTCAGACCTGGATCAGGACTTGGAGAGGGTCATCCCCTGACATCAGTGGTCTTTCGGACTCTGGTCTCTCATCCTCAGAGTTTAGATGGAGTCCGAGATAGGACCTCGGACTTGTCATCAGGACTCGGAGAGGGTCATCCCCTGACACATATGCCACGGATGTCTGGTACACGCCAGTACAGAAAGGCACAAAGGGAGGAAGAGCCACGGTCTGTAGGAGTGACATGAAAACTAATATCCATACAATGCAAGGCCACCATTGTGATTACTGGAGCAATGCGCACAACTGCCAGTGACGTACTAGAGGCCTTGGCTAATGTCCAGCCAATTGAACTCCTTCTCCTAGGCATCTGCTACAAAGCCACCAGCCACATAGCAGCCCTCCCCAAGTCCCATCCACTCCACCACCCTGCTTGCATCTGCACCTGACACTTGGTCAAGAGACATCCAGCGCCAATGCACAGAATCCTCCATCGTTTTGACCTTGCCCCAGATGAAGTCGAAGTCATTAGGCCTTTTACCCATGCTCCTGACATACCCAGACACTATACTACTGAGATAGCAGCAACAAGGGAGGAATCTAAGGAGGCATGTGAAGGGAATATAGTTGATGCCAAAGTATACACTGATGGCTCGGGAATGGAAGACAATGCGGGAGCCGCTACGGTGCTGTACAGGGCAGGGAGGAAGACAGCCACCCTACAATACCACCTGGGCCCGCTTGCAGACCACACCACATTTGAGGTGGAGGCAATTGGAATTGTCCTGGTGCTAGAGCTACTGAACCAGGAGAGGGGCATCAGAAAAGCATGCATCCTCCTTGACAGCCAGGGAGTGATCCTAGGGATGAGAAATATCAGACCCAAACCAGCACAACTATCTCATAGGGCATATCCATCACATGGCCAACGGGATCACAGTACCCTCATGAAGGCGCAGAATGGACCTCAAGATCGCATGGATCTCAGGCCATGATGAAGTAGAGGGCAATGAAGTGGCAAACCATGTGGTGAGAGAGGCGGCAGCCAGGGAAAGCAGCCAGATAAGCAGACTCCCACCATTCCTTGGCACTGACACACTCCCATGTAGCCTGGCCATGGCAAGACAAGAATTTAAAACAAACAATAGGCTTAGCTGGAAAGAGCGGTGGAAAAGATCACCCCGATATGCACAAATAGCAAAGATTGATGACAGTTTACCCTCTCGCACCTACCTCAGAGACATGGCAGGGCTCACCCATGCACAGAGCAGCCTAATTATGCAGCTATGCACAAGCCATGCCCTGCTCAAATGAATGGATGACTTTTTGCCCAGGACACCCGTGGTGTAGCCAAGTTACACTTGACCTTCCGACCCTTGCATACCTGGCATGTAGCCCCTGGCCCTGGCACTTGGCACTCGTCCCCTCACCTTTTGCACTCCTTGTACGGTGGACAAACAGCCGGAGACTACCTTTCTGGGGTCTCCTCCTTATGCTATACAAAAAGAAAATCAATAAAAGATAACGACAAGAGAACCATTACTTACCTTGGCCCCCCTTGGCCTCTCACTCTTTCTCTGTCTATTCATCCCCGGCCCCTTGCTGGGCCCTGCTTCTGTGCTCCTACCCCTCTTGCACGGAACACTCGGGACTCCCGAGACTTCGGAAGTCCCCACAACTTTTACACCCTGGACTTTGGGTGTCTCAACCCGTATTTCCGCATTCTTGGAGGGTTCCCCCCCGGGCTTATCTTCCAGGACCTCCTCTTCCATCTGCTTGGCCATTTCAGCCTGTTTGTCTGAGACCTCCTGGCTCACCTGCTGATCGATGGTCGCCTGAGTGGCTGCGTCAATCTCCCATCTGTCACCTGCAGCATTTGCTGCTTCCGTATCAGCTGCATATCTAGCAGCCACCTAAGCCACTCCTTCGTCAGCCTGTTTTTCTGTCTCAGCTGCCTTGTCCATGGCTGTCCAATCTTCTGCTGCCTGTTTTGCAGCAGCGACCTCCTCAGCTGTATTCTGGGCTGCCACCCCTACCACAGCATCCTCCTCATCCGCCTTCTTCGGGCCCTCGGTGGCCTCTTGTGCTGCCCGCTCCACCTTTTCTTTCTCCTCCTAGTCATGCTGACAGGCAATCCATTTCTCCTCGAAAATACGCTTGTCTTCATCGGTTTTGTACCCTATTTGATGGATGATGTGTCGCTATCATAGGAGAATGCATCTGAGAGCTACGCCCCAAACTTCCACAAGGTATCATGATTAGGCATCCAAAAAACCTTAATTTTCAATCTCCACCTACCAGCTTCATGGGTTCAGCCGCTAAGGGGGGGATACTGTCAAGTACACGTACCGAGATTCCGATAATTTGGCAGTGCCAACCGGATAGTCATCCTATGTCCATGTACAAGTTCCCACGCCACATGCAAATCACTTTGTATGCCGGTCTCGGCTCGGCACATCTGCCATCTACATCTCTCGTCCTCATCCCTCATTCATCTACCTTATTCACCATCCATTAATCTCACCCCATCTGCTCCTTAATCCTCAACCCACCTCACCTTGGGACATTCTGTCCTTGTTCTATCCTTGGCCTCAACCCTATTGTTTTATAATTGGGCACTCCCTATTGTCCTATTCTTGGCCGCATTCCTATTATTCTATTTTTTATTGTTCTATCCCCGTTTACATTCCTTCATTCTAATTTTACTCATTGTGGACAATATCCACATGCTCTGCATAACTTATTGTCCCACATTCCTTATTCCACATGTTGCTTCTTAAACCTATATAAGTAGGACATGCATGTACATACTTCCTCATTCTGGGTATTGACTAGGCTTAAGCCCCCTTACCTTCCCTCTCCTCTGTAAAGTCCTCTACTCGGGCCGGCACTTCGGCACCCCCCGAGTACCTCCTCTATCCCAAATTGGTGGCACACATGTCAAGTAGGGTGCAATGCATGAGTACATTGAAGCCAAAGCTACTACTTCCGGCCTACAGGACTTGGCCGTGACCCGTCCACATCCTTAGCATTACCGAAGTTTGACAGCTTGACAGATTGGATCTGCCAGTGCTAGGGTGAGTTTGACAACTGGGAAGATGGGATAGAGGTGGCTTAGGCCTTTTGGAAGTTGGAGATAGTATGTGTGCATCTAGGGAACAGTATAGGTCACCTACGGGTCAAATGTAGGTGACCCGCTGTAGAGTTGCTCTAGGTAATTAATACCTAAAAGCCTGCATGCACCAGTCCTTTCCTGTAGTGGGATATTGTTTTGGAACCTGGACAAGACCTTGGTGTTAAAGATATAACACTTCAGTCAAGCACTGTGTGAAGTGAAGCAAGATGAAGAAGAGTTTCAAACCCTGCTGCAGCGCAACTCCAGAAATAATTTAATATTTATACCTTGGTCACAATCTGTGTAATTGTCAAGTACACATACCGAGGACCTGGTAACTCGGCGGTACCGACTAAAATACTCCGTTAGTAACCAAGTACGAGCCACTCGATGAGTTGTTCTCGGCTAGACGCATATATCGGTCACATTTCTCGTTCCCATCCCACGCCTACTCCTCACCCCTCGGTCCACCTCACCTCGGGACTTCCTGCCCTTGTGTTATCCTCGAT